>JAYRCB010000657.1:229804-247096 GCA_036026315.1 Trachelus stipa
AATATTAAAAACGTTAACGAGTAATCCTGATAGGGTTCTGGACTTTTAATATTCTCATGTTTACTCCGTATAGATAGTCATTAAGAACCGTCGATAACGTAGGAATCTACCGACTCACCCGTACACACCACGCTTGAAGTTTATTCCTCCCCAGGCGCAAAGGTTTACGAGGCACGTATAAATGCTCTCTGACAGTGGGTAGAAGGTTCCCACAGCGCGGGGTGACTTCTCTTTGAAGAAATCAAAGCAAGCCTGGCCCCCGTGTGGAAACCCGTACAGTTCGCAGCATTCCAGTGGGTAACGACGTGATCTCAGCGCGCAGACTCGACCACTCCTGGACTGGGTGGTCGGTTACCCGCTCGTCTCCCACCATCAGCGTGATCGGAGCCATCGGCAGCATCACTAGGCTTTCCCAGCGCAGGCAGGTTTGCCGGCAACGACAGCGTCGCCACCAGGAGTCACCCTTCGCGCGCGGACTACAAGGAACACAGTGAAACCCAATGAAAAGCCTAACTCTCCGAGCTAACCTAACCTCTAACCCAGGTATACCGGACGAGCGAATCCCTCCCCACTCCTGCCAACCTTCCACAGATCGAGGGACTTGAAGTGGGGCGCGGGTGAATGCAGCGCCCAGCGTTCGGACAGTCCTTCCGTGGATTGCGGATGTTACCGTGTCTCGCTGGTTGGCGTCGCTGCTACGTTGTAGTCCGGTGTTTATGCGCCAGTTTTGACAAGTGAGACGACAGTGGCGCAAGGACGCTCGCGGGTGAAACTAGTCGAGCGTCGGGGGCTGCGCGATGCCACGTTGAGTAACGCTGACGGTTACGAGAGGGAGAGAGAAACAAAAGGAAGAATTTAAAGTGACTGAGAAATTATTACCGTCCTTTGCTCTCTTTCTCTCTTGCTTTTTAACATTGACAGAGGAATCCTTCGCGTCTATAGGTCTACGCACCGTTGACATCCTCGACACACAGGTAAGCCATGTTTTAACCAAGCATTGTTGAGGTTAGGATTTACGACTCGTCACGCTGTGACCCTCCGTGTAAAACGAAGGATCGTCGATCGATTACCTGATAGCTTTACTCGCGTTTTATTATTGGCCAGGATAAAAGCGACGCCTCGTAATTTATTCGAATAATTTAAAAGAATAAAACCTCGTCGACCCTGACCATGCTGTCTCGTCTTCCCCTTTTTCTATGAAAGTTCAATGAAAGTACCTTCGCGACGCCACGCTGCTCTTCTTTCTCCTGGACTGCATTCGTTCAATTATTTATGGGCAGGACTTCGCCATTTGACACAAGTTAAAAGAACGTTCGGCGTCAATTGTCACGTTAGTGAGCGTCCCGGCGTCGTCTCTGTACTACCTATTGCAATTGAGTGACGTCCTTTCCCGGCTGCGTGTACCATGTACCACCGTTCGTATACCATGTTCGTGTTGCATGTACCAAATTAACGAGCCTCGGGACGTTTAAAGGAGGCCTTGTCGCCACTTTTTCACATACTCGCTTTAACCAATTTTACAGCGCCGTGCGTAACCGCCTTTACGTACACAGCTCACAGCCGGCTCAAACAGTTTGTGCGGAGACTCAGTGGCTTAAGCTGCTTTCACACCGCTTCAAATACTAAGATCGCACAAGAGCTAGCAGTGCAGTCACCCATAAAAAAACCTAAACAAAATAAAGAACAAGAGAGAGAGAGAGAGAGAGAGACGCCCAAAGAGGATAGTACATCTAAATGAAATTTCCTCCGGCCTCCAAGCGAATATTTAACGAATTCGACAATCTTTCGTAGTTTCATGAAAACTCGAGATTAATGAACTTCCTCGGCCGGAAGTTATTAGGACCGTCGGCACCAGAAGATCTTTTATTTCCGGACGTCTCGCGCCGTTCCAACCTTTATAATAAATAGCTACTATTCCAACATGGCGGCCACTCCAGCTGACTACTCTCCGTCTCTCTCTTCCTCGTTCCCTTTCTTCTCCCTCCCTTTCCGCTCCCTCCTTCCCCACCTCATCCCTCAACTTTCTCGACAATGCTACCCACTGCCTACCGACACCGCAGCATCCGCTTCTTCCCGTAGCATCACGGGTAAGCGCCTAATCGCTAAGGAGACCCAAGAACATTCCCCGACGCTTTTTCTATGAGCAAACGTAAGCATGTCGCTCGATAAAAACTAGTGCAAACAGACGCGACCAGCCGAGTTCGATACTCGCCTTCAGGGACGTACACGTGCACTCTGTTTTTTTATGCCGTCTGAATATGCAATTCCTGGTTTAATGAAAAATTCAATTTTTTTTTTTTCCTTATGAATTCTCATCCCTCTAATTTATTCCATGGGATATACGTAATGTAGGATTTTTTGTCGGTGCCTTTGAAGAAGCTTCGGACGGATTCCACTGGCGCATTGTAATCCCTTAGGTGTAATCGCTCGCAGCCTTAGCCAACAAAGCGTGGCTTTAGTTGGGGTCTGTCTCCGCTGGCCTCGCTCCCTCTCTCTCTCTTTCTCTTAATCTTTCTATCCCCACCCTCACTCCTACCTACTACCCCTATTCTGCTATTCGTAGAGTCCTACGCTCTCACGTTGCTTTACGTTAGTTGCGTTGAATTTCACTGGCTCCACCGGTAGGATGCCAAAGGCAGGATATCGCGTAGCAGGCAGCCTTGTTTCTCTTTAATGGTTTTACGTGTCTCTTTTACTATGTATATATCTATATGATCGTCATATAAGTACGCGTATCGATATTAGGATTTTTTTATCTCGCTTTAGGTTTCCCGTGTCAATTTTTTTTCTCATCCTGTAAACTCGGAGTCCCCTTGAGCGGTAACCGCGAACGATGGCCGCCATAACAGTTGGTCGAGTAAGTTCAGGCGAAACAAAACTCGTTATTGTATATCGTCGTTCGCCCTGATTACCACCATCTGCATAAAATTCCAACCCTCCTTCT
Organism: Trachelus stipa; assembly: GCA_036026315.1. Taxonomy (NCBI): domain Eukaryota; kingdom Metazoa; phylum Arthropoda; class Insecta; order Hymenoptera; family Cephidae; genus Trachelus; species Trachelus stipa. The sequence continues at coordinate 232,749 of JAYRCB010000657.1, forward strand.
CTTACTTTGAAACGTTTTTATCCAATGGTTCCCCGAGGTACTAGAGAAGAGAAGTAGGAGCGGGTGAATTAGAGCAGAAAAATTAGCCCCGCCCGGGAAAAATCTTTGACGTTTCCTCTGGGGCAGTTTTCATCGGACGCGAGCCCGAAGCTGGATTTGAACATTTTTTTATATATTTTTATAAATTTTGATACGAAGATTGATATTTAGTTTTTTCGAAATTTTCACTTTCTAACTTTCCAATTCTACCTGACCGTTGGGTCTTTTTCAGGTTTTTGGGCCTTGTCACTCACTTATTCATCCTCGATTCTTCGCTTGTCTTTCCCTCTACCAATATTTCCCATAGTTATACCTGCTGTCCCTGGAGGTTCAATTTACGAACTTTGAGAACACCTGACACTCGCCAAAATAGTTTCTAGGTGTTCAGCAAATTAATGGATCAGAGAGAGAGAGAGAGACAGAGAGGGAAAACGATTTCAAGACAAGTACAGGACAGGAAGTTGAGTCTTGGGAACCCCTAGGGAATTTGTGTCGAGTCGCTGGCGAATTTATATCTGGACGAGGAACATTTCTTGGCACTCTATGCCATTTCGATCACGTGCAAGTATCTAGGGATAACTTGTGCGCCGAAGTATGCGCAATTTCCATGCGTAAAAAACCTCCCGTGATATCGGGCTGCCTTTTCACGAGAGTCACCCGGTATACGTGTCAATGAGCTTCCTAGTTAACTGTTGAAATTACTGCGAGGGAATTTGGGGATATTGCGGAGAGCGATGGGGTGAAAGGTGATGATGAATAGGGGTTGGTTGAATATTCCAGTACTCGTGGGGGTATAATTGGGGATGAGTGAGGAAGAATGGGGAAGTGGTACAGGAACAGGAAGTGAATCGGAAATAAGGAAAGAAGGTGAATAATGGGGGGTGGGAAAGAAATTAGGGGAGGGAAAAATTAATTTGGAATTAATCAACCGTCCAGTCAGCATGGATCATTAGGGTTGACGTTTAAAACTGACATTCGAGTCGTGACGTCATGATCCAGTCTGAAAACACGTTGCTAACATCACGTCTATTTATACGAGGAATTTTTAACGTCACGAGGGTGTGTCTGTAGTCTTATAACGGGTGGAAAAATTCGCAGCACGACTTTCAACCCTTAAATTTCACCCGTGCCTTCGTTCGTTCCGTCGTTTTGGAAATGCAGTTGCGAATTTACGAAACAGATTTTATTTATTTACTGTGGTGGGAAACATGGCGCTCTTATCGCTATGGAAAATGCTAATGGAGGACAGAGGGGGTGGTAGGAGGTCTATGGGTAGGGCAGGTAAGAAATGGTAGAAGCGTAAACGTCTTATGTTGGGAAGTGGAGAAATCCGTGGGGGAGAGAGAGAGAGAGAACGTCCTCAGTTGCCAAGTCACACATCGCATTCCAGAATGCAAGGAATAAAATTTCGCTACGAGCGAAGCTTGCCCGAAGACACGAGGATCGGAAAGAGAAGGAAAAGAGAAGCAGAGACAGAGTTAAAGGCAAAAGTGCCCGCTCAGCACGAAATCGCGCTCTGACTGGTTTTTAGTATTTTTACGAGGACCAAGGAGTCTGGCTACGGGCACTCGGGCACGGCTGTGGATGGGCCGTCCGATGGGTTGATGGGTTGATGGGCTCATGGGTGAATGGCACTTTGTCCGAAAAACCATCCATGATTAGACATGAATACTCTCATTAAACATTCGGCCTGGCGTGTACGACAGTATGTAAGGGACATCTGCGCTGGAAAAAGTAGTCCTGCGACATTGGCGTATTGTTTCTCTTTGGTTAGCGAAGAGAGGGGGAACGTGAGAGAGAGAGAGAATTTCTTTACCGGCATTCCCACCATGAGAATTCCATAGTCTATGGAATACCGAGTAACCATACGGATAACGATCCACGGGTACGACTGGACACCAAGCATGAAATTATGATTTGTAGGAATTTTTTTTTCAAAAATTTCATGACAAAAAAATTCTCAAATTTGAATTTTCAAATTTTTCTCATCTCTTCTCTGCTCGAAATAAAATATCCTTGGGAAATTTTCACGGGAAAAAAAAACGGTACCCCGTTCCTTCCTTAGCGGGATCAGGACTGTCGAAAGGTGGCGTCGTCTACGCTATTGCACCGACCGACGCCGGACGCGTCTCCGCATCCAAGCGGCAGCGTCTGGAAGCTCCAATGATATATCATTGGTTTTTCGTTCTCGCTGTTTCGGGGATCGCTGGCATTCCCGGATCGCGATTCCATGCCGATCCGAAGAAAGGGAATGAGAATGCGAATGAGAATGAAGAAGGATCAGGGAGATACGGTCGAAGCGTCCAGAGTTATGGACGCGGGACCCATAGTCGAACTCCTGTTGCTCCTGGTGGGGGCTGGTTCTTCGACTCGTCGAACCTACCCGGGAGGACCATCCACGTGACAGATGGTTTAGCTGATAGCCAGACGCGTAAGAACTCGCTGACTGCGGCCATACCTCGCAATTAGTATGTGCGGTCGGATCTGCGCTAAAACAACATGGTGGCTCGTGGCCGTTGAGCGGACGCAAGAACCAGCATATGACGTACTAAGGGCTGCTATCGCCACAGCGCTCAAATCAGCACTCCTATAGGACCATTCGATTTAACACACTGTCCTGTAGAAACTTACTCGTTCAAGATTTCCTTAATTATAGAATATATATATATATATATATATATATATATATATATATCGTACATATAGATCCGAGCTAGTGAGCAAATCGAGCAACTGAACCACATAAATTATATATATATATATATTTCCAGATATAAAATCTACAACAGGATAGGGTACCAATACTATGAGGTTACTCATAACTTTGAAATTGCTGTACTTCAGTTCGATCTTCTTTCCTGGTCCATAGATCTTCTAACTGGTCGCCGCTGTCTTTACGATGGTAATATCGGTTAGGACTTACGAGAAGGATTGTCCAGATTCGTAGATTCCCATTGGCGATTTAATAGTCAATAGAGTCGAAAAGTTTACTTGGGCAGGAAGACTTTATAGCTCTATAGGGAGTGAAGGAGAAAGAGGAGTGCCTAGGGTCAGAGGGTGCAAAAAGGAAGGGTTGCTACCCTCGTTTGAGGGAGGCGGAAGAGATGGCTACTTCTTGAGATGCATTTGTGCAAGAAGGCCGTAAGGTGGGTGGACTTGGTGGGGTGGGTAATAGAGAGAATAGTGAAGGCAACGGAGGGTCAGAGGGTGGGATATCATCGAGATATCGCCTAGCAACGAAAGCTGATAGCTTCGGCAGAATCGATAGATACCCTCTAAAGTAATATATCGAATGGCATGTTCGATACTAGTCGGTCTTCAGCCTATATGCTTCTGTCACCCCCCTAGTACTGGTGTTAGTATTGGTAGCAATGCTGTTTAGTATCCATATACTATACTATATGCTACATAGTACACAGTACTGAGAAGACCTGTAGTATATGTTATATGTATTTAGTGTATATATATATATATGGTACCTAGAGCAAGTCTGCATATATATAGGTATAGTCGCCACACCTAATGTACATAAGCATGGAAGTATCAGGGTACGTAGGAAACTGGTGCATTTGGGTAGGAGAGGAGAAATCCAGAGCATCTGATTGGCGTGGTTTGGGAACCTTAGAAATTCTGAATTTCCCTGGATAATAAAAAAAAAGGGGGGTCAGATCGACCGAAGAGGGAAATGCTGTCGAATTGCTGGAATGTTTTCGATTTATCTAGGAATTGCATGTGCATGACATACGAGGATTTTTTTTATTTCCAAGATCGGACAGTACCTTGTCTTTGACCTGTGACCTCGGAGATCAGAGTACGAGAGAGTGGGGTAAATTTTTTTTCTAAAGGAATAGTCAATGCCAATGGAATTTTCTGTGAGATTTACTTGAAATTCTGTATTGGAGATGCTGTGAATATATATATTTTTTCGGGAGTCTTATTTGCTTGTATGCACGTGAGACGGACGATTTTTCGTTTTACTTATTTTCCATAATTCGTATGACCTACATAGAACGCGTTTTCACACGGTAATCAATGCAGAGACAAAATAAATGGAGAACCCTAAACGGATCTGGTTAATGCTAATGGCCGATAATGCGGGCATCTAATTTGCGGTCGGTGGATTATTTCAATTAGAGCAAATCGCCGTAACGGCGCGTGGTCGTCACCACACGCTCCTAACAGCTCGGACGCGCGCATCCACGCCAAACGATACGCAGTGGATTCTATGAAATCGATTCGATATTACAAATCGAATATTCCTTCGTTAAAACTTTCGAAAATTAGTTATACGGTATTTTGGTCAATTTGAATTTTCATTATTTTCCCGCCGCTCCACGATTCGAGCGGACATGTTTAGTCCAGTGCGCATGCGCGGCTGCTTGACTAACGGACGCAGGAATACGTGCTCGAGTGCGATGTGCCTACGAAAGGGCGGAAAATGTTTCGCAATCTACGTTACGTCCAGTGGAGAAGTTTACATACCACCTTGTACATTGCTGGCGTACACATATGTGCAGTGTGTAGTATGTTCTATCAACCGTACGTGGAACAGGAGTAATACGAGAGAACGAGTAGCAGCACGCGCCTACCTAACCTATTAAAGCCACTGCCACATACTAATTGGATACCTAGGAGAATATTGCCGTAGCTGAGCTGTCTAGTGTTATTTATAGCAATGGCACGTGAACCTTATGGAAACGTTCGACGAAGACACGGAGAGTCTAAGAGGTTAGGAAAACCCCCATATACCAGGTGTCGTTAGAGTGAATTTTATTTATGGAAAATTAAAATCTTTTTGTCATTTTTTAAAGTATCTTTTATACGTTGCTCCCCAGTTGCACTTTCTGTCTCTTCGTATCTGCACCGTTACGCTACGTTGACGTAGCTTCCGACGAGGATAGATTTAATTGTCAGACAGTGCAGCCAACTGTCCTGCTAATTACCGTAAAAACAAGAAAATTCTGCAAGCTTCTCTTTTGCTCAGGTATATATATATTTTAACTGTTTACATATGTATCTAGAGTTCATATATGTATATTCACACACTCTGCGGTGCATTTTAAAGGAGCGTCACGCGGACCGGAAGGCGCCACTCGTCGTAGTCAGGTTGGGTCAACTCGTGAATGTTGTTAGTGCCGTTTCCTCGTGTAGGACGACGTCGCGACGCTCCCAGCGTCGTACTGGAACACGTACGCGCGTAATACCACTATGAAGCTCTACCTCGTGGAAGGGAGCTACAGAATAATTGTCTTCCTGAATACTTGACTCGGTTAAGACAGACTGGACTAGGTCGGCCATTCTCCTAGACTCTCTGACTTCCTCTTTATCTTCTCAGTTCCGAGTTCTTTATACTAATTTCATAGAATAACAGTCCGAGAATGGAGTTAATAATAATTTATATTCTTAAAATCTCTCTTCAGACTGGCATCTCAATAAAAATGGCTGACTTCGACCTCTGAGTTTATCAAGGATCGGAGCTCTGGTGTCCAAGGAAAAATGTTGTTTCGATAAATAAATGGAACCGAGTGGTATGGTATTGGACGCGTATAATTATGGTAACATGGTGATCCAGGGGCGGTATAGTTGGGGGGTGGAAATGAAGTCGCGCAAGCTTTTTTTTTTTAAGGCTTTCAAATCCAAGCGGATTCCCACCCTGTACCTATTCTAGGGAGTTTTATAAATCCCAGTCGTGCCATCCTCTCCATCAGTTGGATTTCCTTTTCAGGATATTCCAACGGGTTTCCGGACGATCCTTTTTCAAGTGGAGGATGAGGACTCGATCTTGCAAGTGGAAAAACGGGAAATAATAAGGAAGCAAGGAGAGAGAGAGAGAGAGAGAGAGAGAGAGAGAGAAGATAATTCTGCCAGGCAGGGACGACTGCAGGCTTTATAGTCACCACAGCCGAAAGTCTTGAGACGATACGTATCACTCGATTGAAAGGGATTCTCTAGTTTGCAGTTGGATTTTATTCCCGTGACGTCACACGGTACAGTCCTTTAAGGACAATGAATCTTTTAAGGACCTGGGAGCGTTTTCCGCCAATGAGAGTTTTCCCTGTTACGTCTACAGGATTGAAATCGAAATCGCTGACTGATGGTTCATTGGAGGTCAGTCTTAATGGAAACTTCTCTGAACTTTTTATATATATATATATATATATATATATATTCACACAGAGTTAATCCACTCCACGCACATAGAAATAATCCTAGACGATAAAAGGTGGTAAGAAAAAAAAAAGAAGTTAATGGGACTTGGGAAAATTGTTTTTCGTTAGCAAAGAAAAAAAAGGTGTGATGTGGGTTTATTGCTTTTTTTTTTGTACGCACCTAAGACTTTTAATTGCAATTCTCGATTCGTTACTATCTTGATGTCAATGTAAAAATCCTATAGTGGATGTTACGTTGGTCTCTTTTCGTTCTTAACGACTTCTTCAAACAACCAGACTCAAGTATGACTATTTCATTCCAGACAGTCTGGCTTTCGTAATTGTCGCAATTAACGACACGCCACATCTTCGACTTGGATGCATCTGCGTATGGCAAATAGTAACTACCTGTCGACGTAATATCCGGCTGATCCTTAGCACGTCGTAAGACTAACGAGTTATTTACATTTGTTTTTTAAGGTATTTGTTAATTTTTCAAAAATAATTTTTTCTATATTTATACTCAGATTTTTAGCATTATTGTTTTAGGCAGATCCCCAATGCTCACGAGCAACGACCCGCGCGACTCGTCGATCAGGTTTTTACTTTTTAGTCGCCTCATGCGAGTCGCCGTAAGACACGCTCAGAATTGTGCAAGTGGCGAGAGCCTTTAAAAACGTATCTGTCTATATCAGATATGGTAAGTTATCACGTAAATTATTCGCGGTGAAAAGTAAAATTCGTGCATCACGGTGGGATTGGAAAATAAGAATTTCCACGTGACAATTTTAAAATCAATTATTTTTCCATCTCCCGGAATAATTTTTTTTTTTGATTCTGTAACTTCGTAATGGATATTTATATTTTTTAAATGTCATTAACCACAGTTCTACGCTTAACCATTCTATTCTACTCAGCTTACCAATTTTTTACTCGAACATCCAATTCACGCAATTATTTCATCCACTGCATACAGTAATCGCATCTGTCAGTCGCGCAAATGCTAATCAGGCCTGACGAAGAGTGTCAAACGTGAAAGACGAATCCATTAATTCGTTTATATAAAGTCGACATACATATATCGTCGCCCGTTTAAAATTCCCCTTAGTCCAAGGAACTTTCGACACCCGGTATACTGTCGTTACTACAGACACCGTCGTGACCGCTTTTGCACGGACTATATATATTTTTCTGTATTACCACTTAAAACGAATATTTCCTTAAGCCTCGTACTCGTGTAAGCGAAAGTTAAAGGACAACGAAATTTACGTGGAAAAATGTATCTCTATAAATTTTTCATATTTCATGAATTTGAATTTCCCGCCAACTCCTCCCGGAGGCAAGTGCCAAGGGCCACTCGGTCTAAGGCGAAAACTTTGAGTACTTCCGGTGCATTGAAAGCATCCAAGGTGTTTCCGTCATCTTGGCCTCGAAAACTTCCTTACGGCATTCAAAAACTTCAGTCTGACTCGTCTTGACTTTACCTACTTCTGTTTACGTTGTCCCTACGAAAGTGGTTATATACCGTGATTATCAGACACGCAATATAGGTATACCCGTGTGTATAACGGCGTGACGGATCTACGTGATAAAGTTACGTAAGCTCGAATAGGCCGTCAAGTAAATCGGCCGGCGAACGATTACCGTGTTAATTATTTAATTCAATTTCGACCAAGGTGAACTCGTCTAGCTTTCCTTACGGATGCTACGGCTGGACGCTTCTGCGAATCAGGTGATAATTTATCGGTCCTGAACGTTCAGACATTTTCTATCTGCTGGAGCTAACCGCTACTTTTACTTACTCTGTATAGCTATACTTTGTTACCTTCAATTAAATACCCACTTTCCATCCCCTTTCTCTTGATATCGCTATCACGCTTTGGTCCTACGTTTTGGGTAAATCGGCAGGGTACCTAATACAGGGGAAAATTGTTCCAGCCATTTCATCCTTGTTATTTCGCTAGGTAGAACTTTGTTATTTAATCTTATTTAAATGCCTGTCGGACGATTCTTCTTCTAATTGGCCGTGTAAGATAAATTTTGAGGAATTGTGAGAAACGATATATATTTTTTTCTTTAATTGATTTAGTCGCCCTCGGGTTATGTTTTTCTTGCTTTTCATCGGAAGGCACGTAAATTTGATTAGGTAAATTTGCGATGATAAAAATTAGTTTTTCGTTCTTTTAATAAGCGCTTGTGATAGTAACTTTGTTTTGCTTTGGATTTTCTTGCTTCTAGGTAAAAAGGGTCTTGCCAGAAGCGAATGTACCGCCAAATTATACCAATTAGTAACTTTTCGATGGTTGTCAAATAATTTACGAATCAACATGTGTTTTCTGGTGAATTCCTATTTTTCGTCTGTTTCCAGGAATCTGCGATTTTAAACAAAAGTCAGTATCTGAGACGAGTAGAATTGCGGAGAAAGTTTTGTAAGCGAATAGAAAGCTGCTTAGAACGAGATTTTCGAATTGGAATTAGAGACTTGATTTTAATTGGGTCAGCGATGCCAACCAAAGCAATTGTATATCAAGTTCAAAACAGATTTTCTATATGAGAGGGAGGGAGAGAGAGAAATAGACCCTCCAGCGATTTCGATTGAATAAGCCGGTACAAGTTCTTCGAATGAAAATTAAACTTACCACGTACTTTCTCTGATGCACGTAATCACCCATAAGTCCGTCTCTCTCGCACTCACGGGAGGTATAAAAAATGAAATTTTTCAAGCGAATTTATAAGCTTCGTCGCAATAACCTTTCGAGACGAGTTGATCGAAGAAATTGAATATTGCATGCAAATTGCAATTTTTGTATTTCTTAATTCATATAAAAAACTTCAATTTCCTTCCAGTTATCATCAAATCTCTGACTCGTACAAAATTTTTCACGACACTCGTCCAATCTGACTGTCACGTTTCAATCGAATGGCCTCCTACATATGTATCTACATTGTACATATGTATATCTCCACAAGATATACGCATCTCTGAATCTTCTTATTTACCTGAGGACGATCGCAGGCGAGCCGGTATTAAAACGCGGGAGCATGATTCTAATAGAAGGCATTACTTGGCACGACTGCATGCAAACATCCCCTAACGTATTCATATTGGGCCACCATCCTTAGCATCCCTTACCACCCCTACCATTCTCCCAGAACCTCAAAGCGAGAGGGCTTTTCGTTCCCTCACGATATTTGAATTTTAATGTGACCAACCACCCTCCCCTCCGAACTACCCTTAACCCACAGCCTCCACCTTGCATCCCCCCAGTTCATCCATTACTTAAAGATTTTATTTCCAGCACCGATATTACGACCACTGATTTTATCCAGTACACAGAAAAAGTCTCGACCTTATCGTTGGTATCGGTAGGTAATTTTTTAATTTTTTTTCCCGACATTCGAAAAGAGTATACTTATCAAGGATGTCATTTATTTATCTGCAGGATCGTCTTTGGCAAGAAGTCGAAAGATTGAAAGCTATAGAGAGAGAGGGAAAAAGATGAAATGAAAGAGAAATGTAAAATGTAAAGGAATCAGACGACAAGTATATAGGGGATGATTCGCCGTCGATTCCTTTCCTAAGGGAAATGTCCGAGTGGGGGCTGGCAAGTGAAAAATAAAAGTAAGGTAATCTCGTAGCCGACGTTTTCCTTCGGCAGGAACGAGAGTGATAACGCTAGCTCTTGGTCTACCTCGAGAGCAGACTGAAGTGGGGTGCAGGAGATAAGAGGAAGACCAGGTAGTGGCAGCTAAGGTATAACGAAGGAAGAAGGGATGACTCGGAATAAAGTTCGGAGAGGCTGTTATCGCGCGAGGCGAATTGATATTTTCTTCAAAGTTCCAAGAACCAACCCTCCGGAGAATTAAGCCACCAAAAGGGTTGGAGAATTCGCGGTATCCTTTACAACGAGCAGTGCCCCAGGAGGAACCAGGAACGGGATTGTCGTTACGGGCCTGTGTATCTTCTACGTGAGATTCAGACCCCCCCCGTTCATTCCCTTCCAGGTTGCCATAGTAGCCAAGAGTCCCGAATGTTTTGAGGACTCCAAGGACTCCCGACCCAAGAGCAAGCTCAGGCGACAGAGCAGCGGGGGCCTAGTGGGAAAGGACGATAATGGATAAGTCGCAGTCTCCTCCAACCCCTAGGAGGAGCCCACGTCATTGTTCCCAGGGACCATTGATAATTCGAAATTGGTCAACTGTAAGTCCTGCGGCGGAGGGGGGATCGGGGGGGGGGGGAGGAGGAGAGTCAAAAGGGAACTCCCGTATTTAATTACACACTTTCACTCAGAATTGTTCCCTACCAACGATCCCTCCTCGTCCCGACGTCCTCGCATTCCTAGCCTCCCGATCGCCAACCCACCCCTGTCCTGGAACAACCTTCTGCCCCCCCTTTGTGCAACCTTACCATTCCGCCCCTGCTCCACCCTTGTCCTCTTCGTACCGTCGACCATTCACCCCTGGCCACTCACTGCTTCACCATTCACCATTCAAATCTCAAATCCCTTCATAATACGTTCAATCAACACTCTGCTTTCCCACCCTTCGTTCCCAACACCCCCTGACCACCCCTATCTCGCCACTTATCTATTTCCCCCAACTACCACTCATGGCCGTTCTAACTCACTTTTCGCCGAGTGACTCGCCACCCCTAGTACTCACCCCTAGTACTCACCCTTGGAATACTTCTGGTTCGCACTGAAGTTACCCTGGACTCTTTTTGTCTTTGGACGTTGCCAGGCACCGTCTAGATTCATCCCCTTTTTTTTGTATCACAAATCTTTTTTTCCTTAAGTCTATTTTCACACCCCCCACCCTCTCTTACTACCCTCTTTTGTAAATCATCCCTTGCTCTCCGTTGCTCTTTTTTTTTTCCTTTGCATCCACTGCCTCCATGAGATTCTTCACCCCTTTTTTGTACGCTCCTGACTCTCTCTCTCTCTTTCTCCCTCGGGAAATAAAACACTTTGGCAACGTTAGAGAGATAGCTCTCGCGAACAGCCCTGACACTTTATCGCGCTGTGCACTCCTCTCTTTAGGGCGGCTTTCAAATCGCTGCGCATAGCGACCTCTTTCGAATCTCCTTTCCACGTATAGTCCTTGTTGCGTAACACGTGCTGGAGCTTTAAGTGACCTTCGACGAGTTTACTCTCCATTTTATTGAAGCCTTCCGTTTTATCTCGCTGCCTCCTGAAACTCCTAGCACTTTATTTTACGCTGTGTAAAACGAGTACTTTTCTCTCTAATGCACTACTTGCCTATATCGTGCCTATGTCAGTACCGTGCGCTGTGTACTGCGTCTAGCTAAGTGCTTATACCGGGTGTGTCGTTGCGACGTTACACGATACAAATAAAGCCGAGCTAAATTGAAATTAAAGTATCATTCGAAGCGAACGGAAGCTGTGAGAGATTTGAAAAAAATGAGGACCGACAAAATGATGAACGAGGAAACGTAGTTAGCAGCTTCCTTTGGGAAATAAAAAATTTCAATATCAAAATTCGAAGGGCGTCGCGACGTCCCTTTTAGCACGGCTGTCGGGTGTTAAAAAATAATGATTTCTCATTATAAAATATATGAAAGAAAATTCATGTAAAATAAAAATAAATAAAAATCGGAAATTCATTACGGCAAGGTACACAGGAATGTCAATTTTTTTTTGTGTTTACTGAAAAGAATCTTCTCCTTTCCTCTCTCTCTCACTCCTCTGCGCTCTCATTGTTCTCAAATTCCCGATACGCCAAAGTCTACGGCACGACTTTCACCGGACCAGTCGGATATTCTCGCTCTCATACTGTGTATACCTATATATGTCTATATATACATATATACAGACTCACGTGATAAAACAGAGCACTGCAATTCAGACTTTACTTATGCCAGAGGATGGATTATTATTCGCTTGTCGGACTACTTCCAGCATCCTCTGGACTCTTTGCGTTCTTATTTATTCCCTGAATCCGGAATACACGTGATCCCTTGTAATCCATGGGTATAAGGGATATCGTTTATTTTACGTAATACGTAAAAATAATAGACAGATCCAAAAAGTGTCCGGTATGCGCGAATACGGTGCAAGAGCTCGTGAGGGAAAGACGTATCGAAGAGTAAGAGAAATGAAAGAAGAATAAGAGAAAAGAAGAAGAGAAGAGAATGCATGAAAATACATAAATGTCAAAGGGGGGAAATAATATATATATATATGTCCCTTGAGAAATTCCTGGTGGTTTCTCATTATTTTTATAAGCGTGTAAAAATACATTAAAGGACTATAGAGACGCTTTATACGCAGCTACCTTATCTTTTATCATAACCCCGGGTCTTATCCAACTTGTCTTATCAAAGATAATCAGGATCGCTATCTCGTGGCTGATATATATGATATTTGAGAATTACAGAAATTTTATTTAAATCTAATTATCTTATTGGTAGATTCGACGGATGAAATTTTTTGAAAAAATTAAAAAATTATGTATGTATTTTTAAAGGCGGTGCTCGAATTTGACTTGTTGAAATAATTGGCAATGGTGTCGGGTTTTTTTTTTAATTTGAACTCGAAGGCAAAGGAGAAACGTTATGCAGCTGCAACTGGTGCAACTTGAGCCACGATCTGTAACTGGAGCTTAGGTTAGATAGTTTTCTTTCTTCTTACGTATGTGAAGCGCATATAGCTATGGTTTATATATGCATGGATGCACGAGCACGTATTCCCATTCTTATGGGAGCAGAGCGGTAACCTTTTACTTATTCGGTATGTCGTTTTTAGCTTTGTGGATACGAGAGCGGATATTAGCTATACGGCTGGGACAAGAATTTTCATAGGGGGGTTTAACGAAGTTTTTAATGTGCGACAATTCGCGTGCAGATTTGCGATGTGTAGTGTGTATTACTATAGATAATGGTATCTGTCATGGGAATTGGTTCGTGATTAAAAGATAAGCTTTATGATGGTTTTATAAAAAATTTTTTTTTTTTGAAAAAATGAATTTTTTTCTTTTTCTGGTTATTTTGTGGATTCTTACTGTCCGGGCTTGGTTGGTGGGGACCGTAATTAATTTTTGGATGATACTGTACCTTTTTTTTTAAATTTTGCACATATTGCAAATTCATCCACATTTTTGCACTCATAATCTGCACCGACGGGGATTTCATGTGCAGCTAATGGCTTTTTGCATTATTATATTTCACGTCGATTAATTTACTTATGAAACTTTCGTAATCAGCGCAGCGTTCGGATTCCTCGACCTCGATAATTATTAGCCGTTACAGATACGTGATGCAGTTTAATGCAATTTGTGCATCCTGAAGATTCTCGGGTTGGATAATCTAAATGATCTAATATATAGGTAGGTGGCTTAGGTCACGTCAATTTGTAAGAGATTTATTGATCGAAGAAATATGAAAAAATCGAATCCCGATCGATATATTTTTATTCTTATTATTTTTTGGAAAATTTTCTTTTTTTTTATGGCGAAAATAAAAATTCGTCGTTTAATGACTTTTTGTGTATTATGCAAGGACTTTAGCATTCTTTACTTTTCGCAAGTGAGTTTAAACTGCAGCTAATGCGAAAAGTCCTCGAGCAATTTATTCATGGGATGAAAAGGTGCCGCTCGGTTTCATTCCGCAATTTTTTTTTCTTCCTTTTCTTTAATCTTCCCTTCGCTCGATTCCTCATCTTCTTTCTCTTGGCCAAAGCGGCCTCTTTCCTTTCATCTAACACGAGCAAGGTTTCTTGGTTACGTTCTCTTAGTTTCTATTGTACGAGTCGACGGACGACGCTGGGCGTCGCGACGCGTCCCGCTATATTCTTATCGTAATTGCAATCGTTTAGCAGATAGAAATTTTTCCTGATGACGTCACGCGCTCATTTTGTCTTTGATAATTAGGCAAACTGTCTGATTAAATATTTTTGAATTTTCTAATCATTTATCAAATGATCATTAGGACATATATAGATCATATGTATAATTCACGTAGTTCACGTGTACTATCTATATTTATTATCTATAAAAAATTTCCTTCCGTTTTTTGATATTTTTGCCCATTTTTCAAAAATTATATTTAATTAGCCTACACCTCGTTAGGTCTCGAGTCGATAACAATGTCAACAATGTCATTAATAATATTGAAATATTTACGTAAAGTCTATACTTTGTCGT
>JAYRCB010000657.1:251027-279718 GCA_036026315.1 Trachelus stipa
AGAGAAGCATCCACGAGAGTATCCGGTTACCCAGGTGATCGATGCGCGTTACCAAAACACAAATAGTTTGCAAATTTTCACAACACATTGGTTGACTGGATGCAGCTAGTGCTAATGAAAAAGTTTTTATTATTTCTTTGCGCGTTTTTGGTCTCCTGAAGTTGTCTACCTTGGTTCCGTTACTGAGATCTACTTCAGCTGGTAGGTAACCCGCCCCCTGAAACCCACGACTTCCCCGTCACCCAGTGGCTTTCAGGTTTGTTGTGGCTTGTGGGTTCTAGCTTGTGGATCCCATTTTCGTTCTGTTCAGTTGGTACCTAGAGTTCTAGCTAGCTAGGGTTCTAGTGGGAATCCACTGAAGAGGCTACCTAGGTGTGGCTGTTATCTCTACTAGGGAACTAAGTGTCTTCCAGTCTGCGGCCAACTGGTCCATGGGAGAACAGTGGAGTCTGACGTTAGCCACTAATGAGACTCTGTTGGCTCCGTTAATGCGATTCGGCGTCCTGGCCAGAGCCAGAATAGAAACGAGTCCAGGTAGTGTCAGTGCGTTGAAATGGGAGCTGAGCTTGCTCTTGGGTCCCGAGGAAAGTGTTCCTGTTGGTTGAGAGTGAACTGGTGAGGAGGGCATTAGGAGGAAGAAGGGGTTGACTGGGTTAGAGGATGAATTTCAGATTAGGGGGATGTAATGGGGACAGGGTCTTTGCTAGGACCAGACGGGATGGACCAGTTCGAAAAATTGAAAATTCAATTATTTATTAGGACATTTTTGGCATTTACAGAAACTACTTTTAACCGAGGCTTTTATAGTTTCGGGTCGCGGTGCGTCACCTTTGAACTTCTGTCCAATCGAATTACGATTCTATTCCGAAAACTTTTCTTTTCAGAGCCACCCGTGTCGCTTTTGACTGAAAGTCGATTCAATTCATTTTTTGGGATTTTTTTTTTCAGTTCTTTTACCCTTTGTCGCTCTTGATAAAGGCTTGGCAAAGTTTATTCTCGAAAGTTTAACCGTATCCTTTTTTTTTCACGTTTTACGATCTTTTATCGTAACTTTGCCAATATTTTCTTTTTACATATTTTTTACATATTTTTTATCCCATTCCCATTGGAAGAGATGCTTTCACTCTGAAACGTCTTGATATCTGCACGCAGCCATTTTGGTCTCTCGGAGACAATTTTTGTCCTTACGTCCAATTGCTGCTGGTAATTTTCGCAAAGTTTTCGCAATACTCCCCCCTCCCTCTATTTTCGAATCGCTCGCAAGCTCGTTTCTTACGTGCTTGCGAAATGTTTCGCCGAAGCTTTTTCGCGAATGGAAAAGTTTTTGCTTCGCCGGATAAAGTGGCTTTCAGGAAGGATCTAGAAGGATTGTTACAGTCGGTAACAACGCTCGCGATCTCTTCCCGATATTTTAGCGAACGGCAATGCGCTTCGTTCTGCACAATGGCGTATCGACTAGCTTCTTTTTTTTGCTGAAAAGGGATAAGAGCTCGGCTAAGGAAAACGTTCTTTCGCTATATCTCGAAGGGAATTGAAACCAGATTTTTTTTACACGCAATGCCGTACTCGATTCTCAAATCGAAAAAATAGCCGTGCGAATTTTACACGAATTTAATCAAATCTGCGAATTGACACCAGCTGCCGTAGGTAAAACGTGCTTGAGTGTAAAAATAATTAAAAAAAAAAGATAAAATTTCTGGCAACGGATTTATTCGAAATTAGCATCCTCTGCCTGGGATGATTAATCAGCGAGCTACGTAGTAGACAGCGCGAACGTCTTGAATAATATCAAGAGCCACTTGGCTGCTTTCCCAATTTTGACTTATCCTTAGCATTATTAATGTTTTTGGAAAATTTACATGTAAAGCCGAAATTACGAGCATACGATATTTGAATTATTCCATAAGTTCTACATATACGTATCATATATGTATTATATATATTTTTTACTTTTTTTTACTATTTTACTTTTCTAATTTATTCACAATCTATACTATATTTACAGTAACTCCCAGAATGGATCTGTATATACACAGCTGTATACTCGGTATACGATATGCAAATATACGAATAGTAGTTGTTGGGATCGAGGTGAAATTTGCAAATGTTGGCAAATAGTTATTTGCAGATAAGAGCCACGAGCTGATCGTAAACGTCGGCTGATGCAGATAGAAATGGTGAGATTGTCAGTGTATTCGTACAGCACGAGGGGTTGCAATGGATTGATGTGATCTTTATGAATATGCAATTCTAAAGGGTGGAAATCTTATTCCACCCTGGCGCAACCCCCTTAGGGGTGCGTCTACGATCCCCCATTAAAGATCCAGTCCGAAATCTCAAATTTGACTCAGTCCACCCTGTTAATTTTTTTCTTTATCGAGCACGTAGCTGTTATCGAGCTGGTCCAGGTGAAATTACCCCAGCTGAAGAAGATGCTGCCTGAGCCTGGCTATTTTCGAACGGAACCACGTGGAAGGTATCGGACACGTGCGATATTGTTCATTGGTGGTTGGTAACTTTTTCCACCCCTGGTGTTTGTTAGTTTCTAAGGGTGCTCGAGCAGGAGTGCTGAAAGCCGTGGCTGCAGACTTGAGCTTTCAAGGGGCTTGGGCTTCGGTTGAAGGGCGAGTCGAGAAGCAGAAGAAGTAAGTGACGAAGATGCTGAAGGTGTCGAAGGGCTAAGAAAAAGTTCAGCTTCGAACGAAGGGGTCGATGCAAAAGTGACGTTTGGGATGTTACAGGCTTAGGTATATATGTATATATGTGCAGAGAGGGGTTGATTATTCTTATGGCAATAAAGAGGGCTGACATTTCTGTCGTGTAATTTCACGACGGGGTTAATATGGAATCTGTATAAATTAGTAGGTACGTCCCTGCTGGATAATCGCGTCACATATTAGAGGACACGAGGGGGTGGCGGCGTAGGGGTTGAACGTCATGCAAATAGGGGTTGGGGAGAATCAGTATTTTATGTTTGTGGCCAGAAGCGACATAAACGTGAATATGTGTACTGGGTGTATAAGCCGTGTAAAAGGGGTTGCTGGCTGGTTGGGGGTGGTCAGGGGGTGCAGGTTAGGTAACTTACCCGTATAATTATGAGGGTGCGATAATACCGGGACTCTTGGCTGGGAAGGCAAAAGTAATAGGGCGAATCGATGCTCGTTCTAGACGGTAGAAAAAGGGGCAGCCAGGGAGAAAATAAAAGATAGGGGTGGATAAAAAAAATTGGAGAAACCAGATCTAACGATTTTCCCATTTTTTTTGTGTTTCACGCTTGCGTAACCGGTGATTTTGTGGATTTTGTTGTGATTCCGGGATTAGGCAAAAAAAGGGAGAAATATCAAAATCAAAGGGAGATATTAGATAAGTACAAAAAATTGCTCGGAAGATTTCATTGGATTTGACAATATCAATGATTTTCGATATTATCGATACTATCGATCAATAGATTTTAATTCGTCTAAATAATATATCGATAATTGTGCAAAAGTATCGCCAATAATATCGCGACTGGTAGCGTCAATAATGCCAATAGAATTTTCTATTAATATGTATACCTATATTTATCCACATTCTATCGCACATAAATCCAGGTGATTGCCACGTGGCTTTCGATCGGGACTTAAAATAATTTAAATGACGTCACTTCCCCTAAAATTATTCGAAAGACCATCGAAAACTTTGCCTGACAATCGAATAAATTTTTTTTCTTTGATATAAAATTAATTATCAATTATCACTATCCCGAGCCATTCCCAATTGACAGAGACATTTGATTATTCTCATTAACTCGGAAGGTCGTTCGAAGCAACTCGAGAAGGGTCTAACAATAAGATAAAGCTAAGGGGTCCAGGGTGGAAGACGGGAATGGGTCAAGGAACGAAGTTAAGGTCAAAGGTCGCTCTCACGCCTCATAAACCTTTTGCGAAACGGATAAAAATACCTTGGCAACCGGGGCTTGGGCTCCGTGTGGGGTTGCTCCAGCGGTCAGGAACAATTTACTAACTTTTCCAAAAGTCCAGAACGGCGCGCCAAATTATATAAATAAATCAGCCACTAACTACCCCCTGCTAGGTTCCCTATAGTCAACCCTTGTAGGCACGAGGGCGGCAGCACCCCGTGTCCCATGAGTCCTGCTCTGCTTTTCTGACCAGAGAAATTTGCTCTACGCTCCTGCCTTTCCCACCCCCCTTTCTCCCCCCTCCATCCCATATGTGATTACATACCTGCCGTATACGTATGTATATACTTCATACACTGTAGACTCTGTACACGTAATAGACTCTACACGTGCCGTGTTATTTAACTGCACACGTGTGCCAAACGAGTACGGCAAAATTTAAGCTAAAAGCACCGTAGTAATCCCTTTCATTAGTTTTTGAATTTTTTGCTTTTTACCAAATTTTCACATCCTCCCGGACTTACCGGTTAATAATTTTCACCTTGTTTCTCAAACTTTCTCTCTGTTGGTATTACTCCGGTGGCTTACGAGTCCTTTCAGACTTTATAGGGATTTTCAGTTTCGTGCGTGTAGTCGTCCCGGGGGATGGCTCATTCACCCTTTCCTACGGCTCATTCGCCCTTTCCTACGGCTCATTTCTCTCGAACTTTTTCCAGACGCCGAATTTCCTCCGTATACGTCTCGCTCGTGCGTCGAAGAACCGCAGAACCTCATTCGACGTCTTCTTATTTGGTTTAGATTTTTTTTTACTTACATTTCCTTCAGCATCCCTTACGAAATGGTATCCCCGGCAGTCGTCATCCTGTCACCCTTGTACTCCATTTCTATTCAAAATATTTTAGTCTAGTTTTTTTTTTTGAAAATTCACTTTGAGTAACTACGTCATATATGTAACAGCAGAAACGCGTAATAGCTTCTACAAACCCATCACACGGATCCTTCGTACTGATAACAATTGTAAAAAAATGATATCCTTAAACAAAAAAAAACTAGTAAATCATCTAATTCAGCCCTTATCACGCTTTTAATTTTCACTTTAGAACAGACTAACATGACCGATACGAAGGGACCGAAACGTCCCTCGTTCGTGATTAAAATCGTCGCGTGTCGGGAGACAAGCATTTTTTCAAGGTCACTGTCGCTCGCGCCCGAACAAAAAAAAGGCAAGCGTCCCGACGCCAAAAGAGACCCAGATACTCCCGATCTACCCCATTAAAAAATCACAAGGCATCAATCTCAAACTTTACAGTAACTAACGTCGAAATTTTTAAAAATTGACTAAAGCAAAGCAGAAACACAAACAGGCATATTTCATCCCCTATAAAAATCAGGTACGTTATCACCAGTAAAAAAAAGAATTTACCTCCATTCGCATATCGACTCAAATAAATAGTAATAAAAATCCCTAAAACTACCCGTTTCAACGCAATCCCGAAAATGCCTATTATTATTATTTTGTCAAAAAGCAAGCACCCAGCATTCAAGCCACGTATCCCGGTGCAGCATGAATGGTCCAGGAATAATCCCAGACTACGATCTACATAACGTATGCTTTAAAATTGCGTAACTCACTGAGCCAGCCAGACTCCGCGAGTCTAGCGCGCGGTGCGTGCATTTACACATACGGGTACGGAATTAGATACGTGAGCTCATAGTCAGCCAAATACGTGCGAGCATCCTAGTTATTCTGGTTAACGAGAACCCATCTCGATCCGCTAACTGCAACAGCGACTCTACGGCTGCCTGTCTGCTGCTCTGTTTGTCTCTTCTATTCGCATTGCCAGAATTTCCAGGCTGGGCTGTCTGGCGCCCTTATAACCTACACTACTAAGCTATTTCGGTAAACCAGTCCGTCCCAAGTCTGTCTCGTATAGCCGCACGTACTACCCACCCAGCGTGTACCAGGAGTTTCCGTATGCAAGTAGGCTAATCATTTCCGATAGCTATAGCTATACACAGAGTTATAGGTATAGTTAATTATGGGCTTTGTCAACTGTTATGGTCCATATTGATTCCACAGGCAATTACGATCTTACGGTTCGTCGTCTGTCGGGTGCCAATGTACGCACTGTATACGGGGATGCTGAGGATGGACCGAATGAGTGGAGATGGGATTGAAGGGGGTCGATGCACGTGTTTATGGGGGGCTATGGGAAAATTCATTTACACGGTCGTATATGCTCCATCAAATTTTTTTCGTGACGACTGACCACGTGTTCTCCTTTATGCCGATCGGCTGCTCGTTGCAGAAGCTTGCGAATTGCGTAATGCAGTTTGCGCCCATCATTCGATCGCACCTCCCTGGCCCCTTTGCCGTAGACAACCGTCGCCGTTGGCGTGTAGCTCGTGTAATTATATCTTGCTACGCCCCTGAGTGCATTGACTGCACGGACGCAGGGCGTTACGGGCCAGACAGTCGTTGTGGACGCGCCTTGTTGGCTCGTGTACCTGGATGAGAATATTCGTTTGAAGATAACGAAGCTGCGTGGAAAATAATGGAAATGACAGGAATTAAAATTTTTTTGGAAAAATTATTTTTACTACGTTTTTGGTTTTTTTTTTTCAAGGACAGTTTCAAATTTTGCGTTCAACTACGGCGCCAAATCTAATGCGCATTGCTATATCTGTATATTTTATATACCGGGAAATTTACGAGGACTCGCACTCCAGCAGACTCCTCCATAATCTTTTATAGCTCGCTAGGAGTTTTCATAATTTTCTCGAGATCTTCTCGGAGACGCTTCTTCTTGGAGTTCATTGCTTTTCCGCACTCACAACCTTTTATGACGACCCATCGTACGCGTACCATTTATCTGTACTTGCGCGTAAGTATATATATATATTATGATACACATAATCGATACATCCTCACCATAAGAAAATCTAGTGTGTTGGGTGAAACACCCTGTATATATCTGTATGTACCCTGGGTACGGTGGAAATAAGAGAAGCCAACGTAAATTGCCATTTTCCCGATTTTCATTCAGCTTCTTTCATTTCTTCCTCCTTTCGAACACCCGACCCTCTTGGCATTATTTTTTTTGGGGGCAGATACAAAGCGCGGTGTTTTAATGGCGATAAGCGATCAACGTCCCGACGCTCGACGTCGTTGCTGTATTTGTCGCTGCGAAACGCTCCTTGGTCCTATTGAAAAATTGCGGTGGTTTCTTTGAAAGTACAAAAAAAAGTTGAATGAGAAAGAAATGTGGAAAATGAGGTAGAAAATCGTACAAGTTGCAAATAGGGCGCGTGCGTTCCACATCTGGCTGCTATTCGCGCGCTTAGGTCTCGTTTACAAGCGACTCTCGAAACTTTTCATATTAAATTTTCCTGGGAAAGCTCTCAACGCATTTTCAACCTTGTTAGGAAGATTTTCTCATTCGCGCGGTGAACTCGTATGGGCTACCGTGTGCAATAAAGTATATGACTTTTATAGCATGGAGAGATATATCTGTATATACTGTATATACTCGAGTCTACACTGTACGCATATACCTGTATATATAACGAGAGCGAAGAATTGCGAAATGACGAGAAAAACCTTTCGCCATAGATTTTGTAGGTAGTTTTCTATTGTTCGACGCGCATTATATTCCGCTTGCTGAAACGCGTCCGTTCACGTTTCGTATGCTGAAAGAAAACATATTTTGGAAAACGAGAACCTCTGGTAAATGTAACAAAACCGTGTGGACTTACTTTACTTTAAAAAGTCATATTAGCCGAGGAACAGTATCCTACTGCAAAATCGAATCAGCAGAGTTGAGCGTAATGACGTCATCGGTTTTATCATTTTTCTTTAAGATTTTCTCAAGCGTCCCACGTTTGTTTACGTCTGCTTAACTCCGACTCCCTTGTCTTTGTTTAATGTTGCGTACAGATATTCTACTCCTGGCTCTTTCATTTTTTTTCCCTTTCATTAGCATTTGCTTTACTTACCCGTTCCATTTTTTCTCTCCCTCGTTAGAGCCACTCCTGTCGCTGAACGTAGGTCACAAGGCGCAGTGCTTGCTATATGAGAAATGGAAACATTAAACTTTTGGGTACAAACACGATAATTCTGGAAAATATATTCTGATAACGGTAACAGCAATGTTTACGATTTGATTTGACATTTTTGATTGTCTGAAAAGTAAATCGGAGCTTTGTCATGGTTTGGCACACTGGTACGTTGTCGCGGGACTTGGCACTGTTGCCAAATGGTGTGTCTTTTCTCGATTTACCTGATCCGTTCTCACTGTTGCAATTTGTAAGAACGTTTCACAATCTCACTGGCCGGAGCTATTTATGGGTTCCGTGAAAAGTCGCGTGGTTCGAGCGTCGTGCCGGTAGATGTCGACAGTGGCGCCCTCTCGCGCGGCGACGACACGAGTAAACAGTAAATCATCGTGAAATTTATGAACGTCGTCGGGTACACTCAAACTTTTAACGCTTTTCATGAAAAGTTCGAAGCTCCGGCAGGATACTGGTTTCCATGAAAAAAAAAGATGTACCAAGTCACAAAGCATCCTAGCTGCATAAGCGTAATTGAAACTTTAATGGATGCCGATCCGGCTGGCTTGCAACGTCAAGGAAAAAAACTAGGGAACTCGTGTTGAGGCGGGTGAAGCGTGGAAAGGAGCGAGGAGGGAATTAGGGGATAAAGGATAAGAGTGAGAGAGAGAGAGAGAGAGAGAGAGAGAAGAAGGCTCGAGTGCGAGAAGGACGGAAGAAAAAGCCTGAGGCTAACGGAAAAATATTGCTCCGTGCAGTGCACAATGGGCCGTTGCAGCTGTCGTGTATATTTCAATCGGTGTTTAGTACGTAGTATTTATCAAGTGAACGTGGCTGCATTTTTGGCCTAGGGACTTTATCTCGACTCTACCTATGCTGTGATATTTTTTACCCGGTTGTAAGTCCAGTATTGTAATACAAAGTGTCTCTCTGACTGTTGTCAATCTTTCTAACCTCAAAAACAATGCCGCTCCTGTGCAAACGAGTGACCGTGGTTTCGTTACGAAAAACAAATGATAAATCGAGACGTACCAACGGCTGCGTACGTTTGTCTTCGAAACAGTGTGGGATTAGTGCGTGAAGTTGCCAAGAGAATATGAAGCGAAGAGTGCGGAGAGACGCGGAGAGAAAATGAAGAGGGAGAGTCAGACCGCAATCATGATAAACGAAGACAACAAGGACTTCCTGTAAGCCTACAAGGTAGACGTCCTATGGCCCCCCTATATACGGGGTGTCAAGAAAGTAACTTTGAATTTAAATTCTTATTATCATTCCAACGTCATAAACGACGCCACTCTCGGTTTTGACTTTTATCGAACTTCCGTCAATACAATTTCGCCCTCTGTTGCTTTTCTCTCCTCGACTAACCTTAACATCTTTTTCTTCCCTTTTCTTTTTTCATTCTCACTTACCGGCTGCTGCTTGACTATCTCTTACTTCATCTTTACCTATAGTCGCGATCCTCTCTCACCTTTCTTTTTTCTTATCCGTCTCTTTTATTTCCCAACTCGTCACGGACTAAAGAGTAAAGGCTGAAGTTATATCGAGAGCGAGAAGGGAGACTCCCAATCGGATTACGTTCGTCATTACAACTTTTCTGTTTCTCCATTCCACGGGCGTGGAGTTCGCGTAATTTTCCTTTTCTCTTTTCTTACTTCCTCTCTCTTTTATCCCATTAACATACTTTCTCGCTCATACCTCTGGATACGCTGGATGCAGAAATTATATCGTTAGCTACTTCAGGCTGAATTTCTTTATTCGTTCCTTTATTTTTCCTTTTTCTTTCTCTCCCTTCTTCGTATCTCGCTTGTTTTTCTCGTGCAACTTTCTGGCACACTGAATATTCCAAAAATTTTTTTTATATCGTTACATTGGAATTTTACAGAAATCCCAAAGTAATCCCGTAAGTCCGTTACACGATGAGTAACAAAAATCCAAACAGCATCTTTTGACATTTATTATCAGCTCAAGAGTAACACGCTTTAATTTCTTACTCCCATTCAGATTCTTCTATCTTATCGTCTCACCGACTCTATCGCTTTACATGAACGTATTATCTTTACAGTCAACCTGCCTCTTATCGTTATCCATACCTACAGGAATCGCGCAAGGAGCTTGAACCTCAAAAAAAGATGTACCCAGGATCCATCGAGCCTAACAAATTGAGTTGGCAGCCGGTGAATAAAAAGAGAGAAAAAAGAAATAACGTCTCAAAAGGATAAACCTACGGATATAAGATGCAGAGGAAGGAGATTCAGAAATGACGAAAGTAAAGGGCGAAACAGTTGGCACGGATCCCACTGGGATGCTGCGTACCGCAAGGGAGCAGGTAATCTTTGTGATTCTTGTAATCCACCTGATCTTTCCTCATCGGCTGTAATCATTGTAATCTTCTCTTGAAATAAAGGGGACGAAGACTACTACAGGGACTGACTCGCATTTCGCGGGTAAATCGAGAATCCCAAATCCAAATTCATGAACACGAGCGGCCAAAAGGGAATTTCAATGAAAGGAAAATATAGCAACGCCGACGACCGTCGCGCTCATAGATTCCCCGATTGGTGGCGCGCGAATCTGCACGTGTGCGTGCGTGCCGATTCTTGAAATGAGAATGCTTTCTTTTTTTTCTATCTTTTTTTCCCCATTTCTTTTTCATTCTTTTTCTTTCTCACTCTAGAGCCTGCTCGTGTCTTTTTTCTCTGTTCCCTCATCAATGGCACCCTTCGACCATTCTTCTCGAAGAAAAGAGCCACCATAAACGAAATCCCTTGGTCGATCTGAGAAATTCAAGTTGAGGGCAGGAAAACTCAATCGTTCTTGATATAATTGATCCTCGAAGAAACTCGCTGAAATTCAAGAAGACCGTTTCGCCTTTCGAACGTTTCAATTCAACTTCTCCTATATATATGTATACGTATAAGACCAGGCGCATTGCTTCTTTCTTTTTTTTTTTTTACTATACCTTTGTCATATCTATATGTATTTCTTGCCTCGCGACCTGCTGCTTCCCTTTTATTCTACCTCTTTTCTTGGATTCGCCTGGAAATTGCCTCGGCGATGGCGAACGCGAACTGTCACGAAGGATCCACAGGTCGTCGGTTAACGTTTTCTCGGGTTGAACAATTTTACGGAATTTCACGCGATATTCATCATTTTTAGGAACTTTTCGTCGCGGACGAGGATCACGTGGGAAAAATACGGTATAGGGAATTTATTTGTGCTGCCGATCCTTTTCGATTTTCTTATCGAACGCCAGAGAAGGACTAGTCAAGGTCAAGATATACGACTGTACCTTGCGGACTGTTTGGAATTACGCAATTTTTTTTTCAAAAATCAAAGCATATGACGAACCAATTTTTTGCGCTTCTTTTTTTTTCCATTTATTATTGCGAACGATAAATTCATTTTTTTCTCACAATTCCAATTTTACCTATTCGCCATAAATGCTAGATTTTTCTCACGAAACTCGAACGTCTCTGCTGCGTGGTAAAATTCTTTTTTTTTTTAATTTGTTTTTTCATCTCTTTTTTTTCATATCACGTCACATCGGGATTTCTTTGAAATCGTCCAGGGGACTAAAACGAAGCGTCGTCGTGTAGCTCAATTGAAATCTCTTGGGGGAACCTTTGACTTTTTACAGAAAGAAAAATAAGGAATATGAAACCTTAGTATTCGCCTCGTATTGATATCTTACGTAACGTTATATTATTCTGTATACTCGCTTGCGAACAACGAGTATTGATCGATATTTCTATTGAAAAACATTCATCCACGTTCCCTTATTTAAAAGCCACCCTTTTTGTCTGTCGTAACACAGAAATGGCTGACCTCCAATTTTATTTGTGTTTAATCTACTTAATGCTCTTTAGTTGTCATATATATCACACGGGTCTACTTGTACTATATATATATATATCCTTCTCTATAATAATCTTTACTGAATTTCATTCTATCCTTCGACACTCCGAACCTCCTCTATTCTTTCTTTTTATCGCACTCGCACTAGGCCTCTATCCAGTTTCTCTCTGCGATTTATTCGGTAACCCTATAGTATATGGTATAATTTCGATAAAATAATATTGAATAGCAACGTTTGAGTGAACGAGAGGAATACAGATTTTACAAAATTTTTATTAAGAGTAAAATATTATTTGATAAGGAATATCAGTGTAAAGATAAGGTCGTTAAAAGGCACTGAAATTAAAAATATAATTTTTACAGGAGGAAGCATCACATGGAATTATATATATACATATATATATGTATAACCATTGAAATCCTGTTAGATACCCAAGCGACAGTTAAAGACGATTAAAGAGAGGAAGGATTAGTACGGGATGATCGAGGATCAGGAAGATGCTGCGGACGGCTGGGAAGGTTTCCTGAAATATTGGTAAAATCGAAAGACGAAGTCTCTTACTTGGCTTTTTATGGGAGCCTGGGATAAGTTCGGCAAAAAGGACATTAGCGAGATTGTCGGTTGAGCAAGGGGAGTTTGATGAACCCTGGGATGGTCCAGGTTCATCTCGGTATACCGTTCAATCCAGCATCCCGCGCAGAGGAACCAGGAGCAATCTCATCGCTGATTCATTTGGCCACACGTAAACACTTATGGTCTAATTACTTAGAATGCAATCAGATTGACTTCCGGTTACGACTTGGCTGCGTCTATTAAAGTTCGATTTGTGGAAAGTCTTGATACTGTATGCTCATGCGATGCTCGATTAACCTAATTAGCTATTGATTTATATTATTATAAGTACTCTATTATACTCTACTCAAGTCATTATTTGTAACATGGAAATGAACACGTTAACGAGGGTGAAACTCGATATAGATCACTAGTTGCGTTTTATTAATTAATTCGAAATCGTAACAGCCTCTCGTGGTCACGTCATTTTGCATGCATACGTCATTTTACGTCATTTTTTGGTGCAGTTACAAATCGACGGATTATTCAATTACGAGAATTCGTATATATTGGGAAGAAAGATATTTTTTTCTACGACACGAAATATCCCTAGAAAAAATTTCTAGTTTTTTTACAAATAGATATCGTTGTCATAGGAGATCATTATAAAAGACGTATATCGTACCATTCAGAGATATGATTTGCATAGCCATACGATAATTTTGATGTTACGAAACATTCTGATGAAATACCTTTTATTTTTGAATCTAAATTTAAAAATTTTCTACTTAATTTTATTTATCTATCTATCGGCGCGTGATAACGAATGATAACGAATCTTGAAAAATTTCCTTTTGTAGCTAAGCTAATACGCGGAGTTTATTTTTCTTTTGTACTAAACTCGTATGTCGAAAATTTTCTAATTTTACTTTTCAGGTAATATCAACAGTGTTTCCTTATCACTGAAAATTCTTTAGATAATCAAAACAGCTGTACCGTACAACAGAAATTTTGAGATTTCTCTTAAAAGTATATACAGCAACGGTCAAAAGTTTTAGCACGTTCTACCAATATTGTGCTATACTTTTGACCAGCACTGTATATTCTTTACAGATTTATTCAATTGTATAAGCAAATATATAAAAGCGAAGTTAAACAATAAATACTCAATGAAGGAAGCTGTAGCAACTATGTAATATTGTTGTCCAATTAATAATTGTTTTTTAAGTGTGTTTCAAATCCGTAAATAATTTAGTTAAAAAAGTATATGGGGAAAGAACGTTTCGTAACGAGCGGCCATATTGAATGAATTATTCGTTAAGATACAAGAAAACCATCTCTTGGGATTTTCAGTACCAAATGGTATATCGAGAAGAGCGAGTTTAATAAGAATTAAATAATTTTCTTCTTTCCCCTTATAAAAAGTTTTTTTTTAAATTTCATTATCACCTTACCATGTATTTTTACCTCTCGCTCGCCGTCTGACCATTAACGATACTTTCTACTGTCCGACCCAACGAGCAAAAGATATTTGTCTCAAGTCCCACGTAATTCCCGACAGCTTTTTCCTCGATAATTACGAATCCGCCGACAGGCAAGACTTTCCGGTTCTTTATGAAATCTTGGACAGTGACGTCAGATTGAAGCTCAAACTATATTTTGTAGGTACTCGTTCGATCTTATATCTCCCTCTCTCTCGCTCTCCCACACTTTGCCTATTTCACTATTAGATTTCATCTTCCTTCAGTTTTCCTGATCTTCATCCTTCTTGCATGAAATACACTTTGCCAGCGGTATACCTCCTTGTAGGTGCACCTACGTTTTCTCTGGTATACATATATCTATGCCCTTTATATACGTATATAACAGCTGGCTCTGTGGATTATCGGCACATGCGCTCTTCGCAGTGAAGATGCGGATAGCCGTCGGCGTGTCAAAACCATTGCTCTTCAGTCGCCACTAGTTCGGCGTGGTTCGCCTTGAGAACCGACGGGAACCGACGGGACGTAGACACGTTTCTTACTCGAATTAAAAAATTTCGCGAAAAGCAACAGATCGCCCGATTTACCCAACAAGACGAAGACTATTCGCCGATGGTTAGTGAGATTTTAGAATTTTGACGTTCGGTTTTGACTTTGTAAACAAAAAGCAAAGACAGCGTAGAGGGTGACTCTGATAAATTTTCTAGTCTATGGTTCGAGTGCTGGGCGTAGAGCTTCTCTTTTTCGTGATATTTTTATTATGGCTACTCTAGATACCTACTTGCTGCTTCGTACGGCTAAGTGGCAAGTTCTCACGAAGTGCATGACGCTTTTCGTTCGACTTATGACACGGAGACACGTGAGGGGTTAAACGTGTGATAAGGGTGAAATTAAAGAATTTAATATTATTTTGGGGCAAATTAACCTGTTGGATAGGAGGGTGTGAGAGTTTGATAAAATTTTTGAAAACTCGTTCGAAGGCTCGATAAAAGTTTCAAGGAGTTTGTAAGGGAATCAAGGTTGAATTATAAGGGGATATTTATCTATGTGTATAGTGGGAAGATTTTTTGGAAATTTTTTTTAATCGTTCAAAAGGGCATAAGCGATGTATTAGCGATCGGTGAAAAATTTGAGCGTCAATCTTGCGGACAAAATATTTTACTCGAACTTTTTTTTACTAATTTTCAAAAATTTCCTCAGAATTTTTATCAGATTGGAAAACTTTCACTCTCTTTTTCTTAAGTTTAACCCTGTCATCTTTCGTCGCTCGTTTACTCTGTCCTCCTCTTACTTTGAACTTTCACATCTTTTCTCTTTGACTTTCTCATTCTACTCTTTCGCCCAGTTTTACACGGGGGCGCGTGCCACCTCTTAATTTTGATACGTCGCCACTTTTCGATCTACTTTCCACCCCCCCAAAAAAAAGTCATCAGGTCGACCGGTTTCACTTGCCTCCAGGACGAAGAGACGCCGCGACGTCTCCCGTGCCGCGACCGACGACCGACGGGACGTCCACTTGCGGCGTCTCTCAGTTCCTCAGTCGCTCGTCGGACACGACGCGGGCTTCATCTACTTTCGTTCTGGTCGTTCGCGCAGTTGCCTCACCTGTCGGCTGATTCGAAAAATCGACAGTAGGTACTTGCCTGTCTGTTATCAATTGGTGAAAGTTCGCTTATCGGATACTGCGAACATGCACTTTAGGAATTTGATTATCGGATCGAAAAACGTTAGTAAAAATTTTATTTTCGCATTATTATATTTGCACGGTGATTGTCTGACGGACAGAAAGATTAATTGGAGGATAAATTTATTTAAGAATTATTATTATTTTTATCGATATATATCACAGTGGGTAAAGGAATATAGAATTTTTGTCGAAATCGTCAAAAAAAATTTTTCGTTAAAATTTTCGTTTTTACGTTCAAAAAAAAAAGTTTACTTGTCGGCTGTTTCTAACTGCTGCGAAAGTTCATGGGCGACGTCGACGTCGCGCACGATCGTTCCTTGTATCTCATGTGTGTAGTTTCGTCTGTATGGCAAATATTAACTTGCACCCTTAACTTTCTGTTGCAGAGTTCATGGCTGCGTCGTGTCACGAGTGTCTAACCTCTGCGTATACGGAAGATGAGAATTGGCGAGTGCGAAAAGTGAGGGAGGCGAAGTTTTTATTTGGCGCGAGGGAGAAAGAGGAGGCTTTGTGGGTGAAAGTGTGAAATAAAAAGAAAGAGTAAAAAAATTTTACGCGGAAGCTTACGAGAAATTTGGTGAAAGGGGGTGGGAGTTTAGGGGTTGCGACGGGGGGGGTTGTCATCCGGAAACGAAAATCGAATTAAGATCCGGGAACGTGTCCGACGATGAAATTTCCGGGAAGCGAGGGATGAATTTTTTTTTTTACTTTTATGAAAAATGAAGAGTGAAGAGCCCTGAAGGGGGGAGGAGGGGGGAGAGGACGAATAAATGGTCCGCAGACGCTACTACCGACTGGGACTACTGAAAATTTATGGGAATCGTGGAATTGGCATCTGACAGTGAAATCAGCTGGATTTTTGTGAGAGGTGGGGGAAGTGTCCAATTGTCCAGCTGTCAAAGTCCAAAGAGTTCCAAGTGTCACTTTGAAAACTTTTAGACCTCCGACGGTTCGGGAACATCCGGTTGGTGGAAGTGTGAGCTGTGCTGGAGTTTAGAGGAAAATTGAAGGGGGAATAAAAATTTTTTTCAAAATTCAAAAGACTACTGTTTTTTGCTTTAATTTTGTCAATATTTAAAATAGCAATAATCGTACTAATTGCTGACGATATTGTGAGTCTTGGTCAAAGTTTTATTATAAGATTTTCATAAATATTAGCATTTCTGAAATATCGTTTAAAGTCGTTTTGAATTTTCGTGAAATTTTTTTAGCACGCTTTTTTTACTCTACCTTTTTTCAGCGTTTTTTAAATATATATATGGGTTAAGACAGGAAGTGGTCCTTTTGCCATTTTGTATTCTTATGGACTTCTTCTAGGATTCACGAAGGTGAATCGCTCGTGATCGTTGGCAATTTAAATTTTTCCCCAGACCTGAGAATCGATCCAGTCTCACCTGAAACGGCCTGTAGCTTCGTCGCCTCAGGCGTCGATCCTTCGGCTTCCTTCGGCGGGCGTCGATTAAGCACGGCAAGGGGTGCGATCTTTCAATTTATAAGACTTGCTCGTCTCCCGCGCGTCAGTTTAATTTCGAATTAAAATTTAATCTCCGCCGAGCGCAATTCCGAGTCCCAAGTCCAGAATCATTCCAGACGACAGTGAGAAGGCTCGATCAATTATCATTACACGGAAGCGAGAAGGGATCTCGGATATAAGATAAAACGTGGAAATTTTTATTTTCAAATTTTTCCCGCCACTCCGGATCTGTCAACGTGACGTTTTATTGCCCTTTTTACCATATATACCCTCTTCTCAATATCTCTTATGTTTTATTTCCTTTCTTTTATTTCCTCCCCCTTTTCCTTCCGCCCTCTTTCTCCAACCACCCTTAACTGAAGTACCAAACTCTACAAGACTGTCTTCCTGGCAAAAATCATTTTTTTTAAATTTTTACAAAGTAAAGTTTTTTCAAAAAATTTTCCCCTCTGATTTTCCCCCCTTTTTTTTAATGAATTTCCAACGCGACGCTCGGGTCTCTCAGCTCACTTGAATTTCCCCGGAATTTTCAATGCAAATTCGCGTCTCGCTCCTGCCGGATTTCAAACCACCCTTGCACCTTGCAAAGGCGCAACTTCGCCACGATTTTGCGGCTCGCGACCAAAATTCCTTGTCGTCAGGCTCTTCTCGCTTTGCGCTCTTTACCTGCTCTATATCTATATACACAGACCACGTGTTAGATTCCTATTCGCTTAACTGACAACCAGCAGTAATTGGTAGCAATTCCATAAAATGATTAGCGATCCGTAATATCACAGCGATCGTAAGCAAATTGGAATTTCACGTATTTACATGAAAATTAGTAAAATTCATCCTTCCGCAATTCCCATTCTCCAGTTTCCTTTCCGATCCTAAATTGCAGCGTATCTACCATAGTTCATCCTGTCGCAAGGAATTAATCGAGAAGCTACAATTTTCCACTGGAAACGATCGCTCGTAATTTTCCTGGGTCATTTTACCAGTTCCTGTATACAGTATTTCATTGGACCCGATAGACCAGCCAGAATGGCGAAATTTGACCCGCGATACAAAACTGCATTGGCACGTTTTATTATAAAGCGAACGAAAGTAGGATTAAACGACTGTACGATATTTATTTTCTGTTGGTGAAGATCGACTGGCAGCTACGACACGCGAGGACCTCGTCGATCCTTTTATACGGCGCGTGCGATGCACTGAGAGGAAGAATTGTCCGAAGCGGAAGTCGAAGGAGCGGAAGTCGCTTTTTTAGCTGGGAT
Organism: Trachelus stipa; assembly: GCA_036026315.1. NCBI lineage: Eukaryota > Metazoa > Arthropoda > Insecta > Hymenoptera > Cephidae > Trachelus > Trachelus stipa. The sequence continues at coordinate 269,291 of JAYRCB010000657.1, forward strand.
TTAAAAGTCAAACGAGGACATGTATAAAATCTTGAGACGCGGCACGGGCCGCATGTTCGTTTTGAGTCTTGTGGTTTTGTCCCTGTTGCTCTGTTTGTATTACGTGAATCAGACGCAGGCGCCGTCGCCAGTGACTACTGGACTCATTAACGACGGATTGAGACCATTTGAAAAAGGACTCACTTCCGCCTTGTCGGACTACAGTGAAGCACCGGATGTTCAAGTCTCCAGTGCGACCTGCCCGGCGACGACTCTCAGAAAAACGGATATCGATGCGCAGGAGGAATTCAAAAATTTCAATTTTCAGGTGAGTGACGTCATTTAAAAAAAAATTTTTTTATCGTATCGCTTCATCGTATTAACAGGGATATAAGGTTGATCGAACAAGGTGTGTATTATGTTTTTTTGCGGAAGGAAAATTACATCGCAAATTGATCTCGCGAAAATTTATACCCTCTGGCCAAACGACTCTAAGCGACGGAATGATAAAATCATACATGTATATATATCTATATACAGAGGTTAGATCGATCGGCAGGAAGTTGTTTTGAAACGAACACGAAATTGCGTTGTTACTGAAACATTGTGAAATCAAAAGTCAATTCTACGGAATCGACCAGAACCGAATGCTATTTTATGTGTTTCCTGAATAATTTCGAGGGCTCCTGTACTACAAGGACTCTTTATCGTTATCCACAAAAGTAAATGTCGAGCGCGATAAATGAGCAGTGTCTATAGGGTGGATTCCATTACGGGACAAAAAAAAGATAAAAAAAAGGAATACCCTTTTCAGGGTAGCCAACTGAACCACCGTACCGAGAGAAACACTGAGTGCGTTGCCACTGGTGATTTGTTTCGTCAAAGTATCAGGCGTCGTTTCGGTGTTCATCGGCTCTTCTCGGCTATCTTCGGCAAGGGGTTATATATATATATACAGTCTTATACGTTAAACTCAGCCACGTACCTGCATTTCTCAAACTGCTTGTAAAACATGCATAGCGGTTTTCCAAGAAAAATCGACATTTTCTGAGTCGACCTCTGGAACATGAATTTTAACCAATCTTTTTTTTCAAAACCAACCCCACCTTTTTTTTAAGTGATTTATTCCAAAATTTTTTTGCATTGCTGTCACTGGTGTAATTGCCAGAGCGACTGTACCAGTGTACACAGGGATATCGATATATTATATTTGTAAGGGGTACAACGTTAAGGGTGTCATGGCAGACTAAGGGTTGACGATTTTCATTCGCATGGAACTGCTTGCATAAAATTTGTCTCGGCGGGTAAATCAGATAAGGGTGGCCTCACCTCTTTGAGTGGTCACTACGATTTTTCGGGTTAAGGGATGAAAAAAGAAACCCTTACTCGGTATAGTCGACAGGTGGTAATATTTTCGTGTCACTTGTTCCTCTAAGGAACCTGCAGGAAGATTAAGTCTGTCTGTTCTGACGATTTTCATCCCTTAAATTAAGGGGATGAAGTGCTTGATCGATTAAGACATTAGACGCGAATTATGAAGCCACCCCTATCTTTGGATGGCTCAACGATATTGTTATGTAATTTGCGATGTACCGTCGTGATAAAAAAGAATTCTCTTTCAACTGCATTCAATTATTTAGCAAGGTGTCAGTCGTGACCAGCGTCGTCGTATTGGACGGCTTTTCAAATGTGATTTTAAAAAAACTAGAAATATCGACAGAATATATTTGAGGATTCGCACGAAGGTTCATTTCTGTCGATAACGTTTAATAATTTCTAGAACGAATACGCGAACCGTTCAGTGATGGAATAATGTATGATTTGAAAATATGATTTTATAATCGAGTCGATCCGGGAAGAAATCTCATTAATTTATAACCGGCAACTCACTTCAATTTATGATTCATACGGAAATGTTTTTTGCAAAATTAAAAAAATGTCCTGTCGATCATTTTTATGATTTTAATATTATATTTTATTGGACCTTTTTTTTTGGAATCGGCTTTGGTCTTCGAGCTCCTTTTTTGATTTTTTATCAAAATTCATACCCTGCTTTTACTACCTGGCTAATAGACCTAGATAAACCACGTGCTTCTAGTCGATTTCCCGGAACGAAAGCAATTCCAATTGCGGTTCCAACGTGTCGCATTCTCCGAATTGCAGCTACTCCGGCCGGAAGTGCATGCGAGTGGACGAAAGTGCATTTCCCGGGAGGAGAAAGCGAGCGAGTTCGTAGAATCAAACCAAGATTAGCGTATCGATCTGATTTCGAATTTCGTATTCAGGTAGGTGGGAAATATTTAAATTTTCTTTAATGGAACTAACAACAATAATACGAATAAATTTGGAATTTTTCAATAGCCTTTTTTCATCAAAAACAACTGCACGTGCAGGTATAAGTGCTATTGCGAATATAAAAGAACGTGCGAATATTTATGTGTGCATATATACATATTACACGGGGAGTACGAGCAAATGAGGAATTTGTGTGTAAAGCTCTTCTCCTCGTCCCACCGTTTCCCTCACTCTCTTCAATTTTTACGTCCTCCCGACTACTCACCTGCTGGAATAATTCTTTCGAAGACACCTCTGTGCTCCTTCGATTTTATTTTCATTATCGTAATATTTTTGCACACGGTATAATAAATGATTACCAGTTGTACAAGAGACAGAGAATTTTCAAAATCAGGTTTTTAAATTACTATTTAATTCTATAACCTATATTCTGTTGTCCTTTGAACTAGAGTCCCTCTAATATTGAAATTTATCAGATTTCTACACATGGTCGTATACACCTGCCAGTTACTCTCTGATACATATGTGTGTATTTGCGTACGAGGAAGAATGTGACAAAATGGCGGAAATGCCAGAGGGCGATGAAGTAAAGAGCGGAAGAGGCCGGAAGGCGTTCTGGCTCATCCGTAGGAAAATTTGTTTTTCTCGCTTGGCCAAGTAGCCGTTTTCCTGTATAGAGAGGTAGGGAGTAGGGAATATGAGAGAGAGAGAGAGAGTGAGAGGGGGAAGAGCGTTGCGGAGGGTTTAGACTTTGGAGACTGGTGAAATGGTGGGTAGACAGGAGAGAGAGAGAGAGAGAGAGAGAGAAACGAAGGCAACGGACGTGCAATTTAAGGATTGTCTCCTCTCTTCTCCGACTGCATTTCGCAATTTGCTTAAGCAAACATTTCCAGAAATTCATATCCGCCCCCGCCTCTCCCCCCCCCCCCCTTCTACCGCTCCAGCATCTTCCGTCCTACCTTCTCGATCTTCCCTTCTCCGTCTCTCTTGTCCTCGATCCTTTACCCAGCCAACTGAGACTCACTCTCGGCAACCCCTGCCAACCCCTTCGGCTCCATTTTCATCCCTTAACTGGCGGGTCTGCCTGAACGCGCGCTGCTCTACATGGATTTCGTATTAAATTTTCCCGCAATTCGACGAGTTCCGCTCGCGAATTACGACGACAGAGCGGAGAAGCCTCCCCTTGTTGGGCTGAACTACCCCAATTTCATCCCTTGTAGCAGATAAGAATTTCACTGGTGCATTACTATCGTCCGCGCGCACGTGACTCTTGGTTTGCACAAATTTCTTCGTCATTGCATTATTTCACAGTTAGGGGATCATTGTACACTTTTGGTAATGGATATTTTTTAAACTTTTTTTAAATTCAAATTTCATCCATTTCCGTCAACCTCAAAAGTGTTAGGTAAATTCATCAGGCGCTATCTGACAGACTCTGTTCGGTGTACGGAGTGAGTCATGTTTCTCAAAAAAAAAAAAAAAATACGTCACCCTAATGGACACTCTGACGAAATCGACGTACTAGAAAAGGATGAATTCTTTGAAGCGTCTAGTAGATCAAAGCCGAACAGCTACGTGAAATTATGCCTTTCTCTTACAATGCAGCCTCAATTTGTTGGGAGCATCCAAAGGAAAGAAAACGTATATATAGATATACATAATCGAATAAAAAAAGTGGATGAGTATATAGATGAAGAAAAGGGAGTGCATCGTTATCAGACTCCAGAGCGTCCCGACGCCTTCCACTTGTGTTTATACTCTTTTTACGAGATCGTCAGCCCTTTTTTTTTCAAATAATTTTTCTCTGATCCCATTCTAACCTTCTTTCCGAAATCAGACCGGAACGCAGGCAGTGTACACTTGCCAGATCAAAAGAGCCGCTAAAGACGCCCTCAAAGAATTCAGCGAGCGTCTCTCCATCTTTAACGTCAGCTTCCTCTCTCTCTCTCTCTTTCGTTCCAGGCTGCGTCGTTCTCGTTTGCCACAGCATTCGGATTGCATTTTACTGAATACAAACGTGAAAAAAAAAGTGTCCCGCACCTTTGAGTTTTTCCCCTCGAATTGTCGCCTTGATTTGTAAAAGCACTTTTCCCGGAAATTTTTACGGTTTGCCGTTTCCGTCTGCGGGCCACCCCCAGCCCTCGCCACCCCCAACTTCATCCCCTCCACATTTATCTGCTCTCCGCACAGTGACGTCACGTTTCTAATTTTTTTTTGTAATTTTTTGTAAATTCACCAAACTTCAAATTTCACCCAATAACCCGTTTCATCCCTCCGGGGATGTTGCTCCTGTTTTTTCCCGTAAACGGGGTAATTTCACCAGTAGAAAAAGCCTCCGGTCGAACAGCCGAATGTCCATTAGCGGAAATTGCGGCTGGCGCCAAATGCACAATGTGCACCTAACTACACGTACACCTACAGGATACACAGAGTGAACCACAATTCCAACTGATCGGCGCCATTCGAGCCATTTTCTTCTGCGTTAAGGTTAAAGTAGCCGCGCTCGTTTTCCGTAAGAATTACGTGATACAGGACCTACATGGACTTTAAGGGTTGTTAAGAACTTTTTTTTTACTGCCTGGACTCCCTTCCAGTTGCTCCACGTGTTCTTTACGAAGTGCGAATAAAGGTTTTGCCCTGATACCAAAATGGCCGACCAACCGGATGCCATCCGGCAAATGGACACTAGGGGTATGTAGCCATTTACGTGAAAAATCTCGCCCACCTTTATTACTCCGTGGTTAACCGTTACCGGCTAGTGTACTTACTACCTACCCTTAAAACTCGTACGATCAACCCTCTCATTCCGTATCCGCACTCGGGTACCGCATTATGGCGTCGAAAGGCAATTCGAGACTTTACGATTCGATGGCTATTGGCTATTTGCTGTTTACCGTTTACTACCCTCCTTTCTGACTTAGTAATTCCCGAGTCAACAGAGTCCTTTCTTGCGCTCGCGATACGACTTTGGAAATAAAGACGAACGACGGGACCACTTACCCTTAAAAGGTCGGTTCCAGCCCCTAACCCTCCACGAAAAGACTGTTACCCCTGTACGACTACTTTTTTATCTTCTACCCATACGTCATGCGTGGTAAAAAAATTTTATATAAAATACATACAAAACGAAGGCTTACGAATATCCCAGAAGGATTTAACAATCTTTATTGTTCGCGTGCAAATTTAAGGCGTCGCGATACACAGCGCTAAGGAATAACGTTAACGTGTGCGAATTTTTTGTGCGATGATAAGCAGAGACCTCTGTAGGAACTTTTATGCACTTATGGCGTAGCGATAAGACCGCCATACATATAGGTACACCTACCGGTACCGGAAGTCGAAAATTACATGGGGCACCATTACTTCTAACCGCAAAGGCTTAATCGTCTTCCGTCGACTACGACGACGCTCGATGCCTCCGAGCATTTTCTATCGTTTATGCATCCGTCAACTCCGACGTAGACGTCTTCCCTCTTCCATTAGCGCTACTTGAGATCCCTGCTAAAGGAGCATATCCGGTGCCGTCGCGACGGCATTTGACAGATCCGCGAACACTTCCTAGACGAGTGCGGAGAGAGAGAGAGAGAATATTACTCTGGAGATTCCTCTTGGAAATAGGACCCGGGGGGGGGGGGGGGATGAAAAAGCCGGAAGTGCTGTAGGTTTAACCTCGATGGTTCGATGCCAGTCAGTGCCACCTTTTTTTTACTTTTTTTTTTTCTCTCTCTCTCCTTCAATGATATATAGCGCGATTGGGGTAGAAGGGACTCCTTTATGCTTACAGCTCTTCCATGGCGATTCGCGACCCTAGTTCATCCTGGGGCAGGGACCTCATGATGGATCGGATAGGACGTTGAACCCGCGGACTACGCCCCTGGCGTTTTTTGGGGAATTTCTTGAAAAGAAAACTTGTACCTTTGTCAGTGCTTGTTCAATGTTATATTTTGCTATTTTTATATTTGCGCATTTTTAATCCACTATGATTATTTCTGGTTTCAGTGTTTATACAATATATATATATATATATACGTCTAATGTCTCGACCTACTTTTGAACGTGGAGGTATCGGTCCTGCCTATTGTATCCAGACCGGAAAGACACTTTAGGATAAACCCCCCTTCACTTCAAATCCAAACATGGTCAGCGGTTTCTATATATATATATATATATATATATATATGCTCGCGTCAAAAATGCATATCTAATAGTGCACTCGACTTGCATTTCCCAATAAAAGCCTTTGCGCATATCTCCAGCACTTTTCACGTCCACTTGCCCCATGGAATTTCATCCCCTCGACTCCTAGACGCATGGCTCCTCGGCATTTCTCTAGAGTTCTCGACTATTGCCTCTTCGCCCTTATTCCCTACGGATAAAGTACCTGCCTTGGAATTCTCATGGTCCAGGGGGGGTGGCTACCTCAGTGCCATCTACGAAGAAAGAGCTTCGATCTTATCAAGGCTGTGATAAACCCTATAGGAGTCTTCAATCGACCCCATGACTCCGGGAGTACCAAACCTCCCCTAACGATTCTATGGACCACCAGGACTGAGCTTAGGGATAGCGAGAAGAATTCATCCCTCCTACTAATTGCGAACTCCACTCGCCAACGATCCGGCAAATCCTTAGGTGGTTCGTGGTGGCAGATATGAAACGAACTGTAGCCGAAGGGGGTGGAAGGGGGGGGGGGTGGATCGACCGATGTAAATGCTGCCCGCAGCTTTTTCGCGTTTCATCCCTTAAAGCGCAAGAGAGGAATCTCCTCGCGTCTCTTCCGCAACCCCTTCACCCTCTGCCACCCCTCTTTCTTCAGCTACCCCCCTCCTCCAAGACTCGGACAACTTTTCCATGCGCATCCATAATTCATGGGACATCTGTCCTGAAATATAAATTGATTTTTGTCCCTTCGTCTGCCAGCAGGAGCACAAGGGTGGAGAGTCCGAACGGACCGATACAGACTCGTATCAACCCCTTTGGAAGATTCACATTTACTTTGTACCTGAAACAGGTGGCAGCGAGTGGGAGAGAGAGGGAGAATTTTTATTAGGGTGAGGGGGTGGAAGAGGGGGTAATTTTTTCATGGTGCATCCGTGTACGTTGGTATCATATAGGAACGTACGTGATCGCTGAAGTTTTTGAGTTTTATTTTTGTTTTCTTTCTCTGACGTCACTTCCTTTCCCAATAGACAGTCGCTGTGGGAGCAGAGGGTCTCGACATCCCCTGCACCCCTTTTGCCTTTCTATTTAGTTTTATGCACTCGGGTGTATCGGACTTATTTATGACCTGTATTTATTCTGACGTGTTTTTTTGACTGACGTCAAATTCGACTTCAATTATCGATCTGGATAACGTTTTTGTCGCCGTGGAGGATCTATAAGAGTTACGTACCGATTCGCTAAGGAAACGCTCTCGATTTGGTTTTAAGGGACGACTCGAGGGAAAGGATAAGAGTTTCGGCTACGAGGGTCTCGACCAATCAGAATTATTAGTTTTCGAATTTGACTGTGCCGATTGGCTACTTTAAAGCAGTCTGTCGTGGGACACCGATCGGGCTGCCTCGCGCTCCCGGATTCTTTCATAATTTTTCTAGCCGTGTTTCCTATACGGAGTTCTCGCTCGTGTGACTCTGGCGTTGCTCTAGCAATTTCTAGAATGTTCTATAGATTTTCTGCGCGTGTTTCGGAAGTGCAGTGCCCACCCGAGTGTCACCTGGTTTTTGGAATTTCAGGATCGGCTGAACCAGCTCCGGTGAGGACTTCCAAATTATTAATCGGTCGAGGAATTTCGATTTTATAGCTCCGCCTCGTTCTGCTACGTTTTTATTACCTTACTTCGATCCTCACTACCTCAACCTAGCAGTCTGAGCGGTCGCGCATTTCCGTAACCGGTCGCTCCCGTTCGTTGGTGGATCGCCGAAGGTGACGTAAGTCAGTTCTCGGATTTTCCTTATCGGTATCGAGTTAAGAGAATACGTTTACACTATACACGTACGTGCGTAGTACGTATCCATATAAACTGTGCCGTGTAAATATATATTGACTTCTGCAGACTGCGCATACTGTACACAGTGGTGAATTCAGTTACACGCAGACCCTTCGATAAGCGACTGTAGATCAGCCTGTAGATCTGTGCGTCTACTGGCCGTTTTACGAGTCTCCCTTCTCAGCCCCGTTTAACCTCGACTCGAGAATGCATTTCGCTGTATTTATTTCACTCGGTATTTAGATCGCTGAATGCGTTTCAGACGTAATATTAATGGCGTTTTCGCACGCGATTCGCGCTTCCTCCACGTCCTTTCTGGTGAAACTACAGGGGTTGTTGCCCAGTCACTTCTTTTTTTTTTTCACAGACAGTTGCCCTCCCCGGATACCTACGTTAGTCACGTGTAATATATATCTATAGAGGCGCCATAGACGATTGTACACCCTTCGAGATAAGGGATGGACCGAGACTCGTGTGCTTTTGCTTGATCTTTTTGCTAAGGAATCAGTGCCGATTGCCGCGGCGATCTCTTGGTGGGGTTTGCTGATGTACGTCGGTGGGGGGTGAAGGGGGGGGTTGGGCGAAAAAAATTGCAATTTATTAAATCCTCGTTGTGACGTAAGGAAAAGGCGAAAGTAACGGAGGGGTGGTATATTAGATATTTCGATTTTTATTTATTTATTTTTTTCCCAAGAATCTCATTCGCTCTGCTGGAAACTCATTTTTTTTACTTTTTTTTTTGTATGCTTTTTCTTGGAGCGCTTTATTCATAAATCGAACAATTACTACAGGTAATTGTCGATTTTTCTTCGTACTTCGTGTTGCAGTGAAAATTTGGTTTTTATATTATTGTTTTTTTTATTTTATCTACGTTACCTTCGTACGCGGTTATTCTGTCTGGTTTCTAATCGACTGCTGTATGTTTCGATATGAGGTTTTTTTCTTTCTGTTTATCTACGTCGCGCTATATCGCTTTTTCTTATTCGTGAATTTAACTCTGAAATGTAGAAATTGCAGTCTCGAAATTACGAGGTACCTTTGCTCGTCGTTACGGTTTACGATTGTCAAAAAGACCGTCGGACGTCATAGGGAGAAATTTTCAAGGATCAAGCGTCGAGCAAGGAGTTTTTTTTTTCGCGTACCAACCCCTGGCAATAAAATATTACCTAGATCCGTCTAGTTTTTATCTGAAAAGTCCCTAGCCACGAGATTCTACGAGAGGTACTTGGTAAAGTGCAATATACCCAGTTGTATTGTTCTTCAGGTTATATGGGGTAAATAAAAATTTACAGTGTTACATCCCCCGTACGTAACTACCCCTTTGACGTATATGACTATGTAGCATCGAAATACGAAAGCATGAAAATTTATACTTCAACCAGGATATTTGAGCCGAGCGGAAATACCAGTGGCGGAAACGTGCCCCCTCTATACCTGGTACTGCGGAACTACCGGAACTACCCTTATTTCCAAGAGGCATACGTAACCGGGACTGGGAAAGTTGGGGGTGTATTTCTTAGACGTCCACCCCTATCAGGGCTCGTATATCAAGATCGGATGATTAACGAGGGCTGGTAAGTGTCGAGGTCCGGAAAGCAGCATGTCTGCCTTATTATTAGTTAGCCTCCAAGAAGGATTTACTCGGTCACACAGGCTTTAATTGGCTTTCCTTGTTTGGGATCCTTTTTCATTGGACGCGAGAGCTTAGTCACCCTCGCAAACTCGACTTCAACCCCTATACGGCCCGGGGCCACTTCGTCACGGTTTAGCACTGTATATAGTCACTTGATAGGGTAGGCGCTATTAGAGAGACTGAAAGGAAACGCCATCTTTTATTTCTTTCTAATCAACCCTTATTCTAACCAATGACCTACGTAGCCGACGTCTCTCTTGTAAGGGTTCGTCGTGTTGACAGAGCACCCGTTATTCTCGGCGAGGGAGGAAACTTTTCGCGAATCTTCTTGAGCCATTTTAACGAAGCCAATAAACTGGGATTTCGCGTAAAACGTAAAGGCGACCTCGCTGCGAGAACTCCGTTGCATTAGGTGACTTAAAGCTTCGTAACTTTGACGCAGACTGTGTATATGTATATAGACATTGTGTAGTATAATACTGTACAGGTGCTTCAGAAAGTGGTTTCTAAAGACTTCGAGTAGAGTGTGTACCCGAGT
>JAYRCB010000657.1:284307-323287 GCA_036026315.1 Trachelus stipa
CTAACATATAGAAATGGCATGTTGTGCATCGAGAACGCGAAGGAGGTTAATTTTGACGAGTGTGAAGTTAGCCGCACGAGCGAAGCATGGACGGCATTCAGACCAGTCAAATTACATCCTTCCAAAAAAAAAAGTTGATTTTATGAATTTCGGAATAAAAAAAATTTTTAAGACTTCCAGACGCATCAATTTACCCGGTAGCAAGGTGCGCATGCGCAGTCGTCACCAGACTTCAATTAGCTGCCTTACGTTGGCTAGACGGGCACGGAAAGCAGCGTTTTCAAGGGGATAAAAATAGTAACTTTTTACTAACTCCTTGGCTGCCGTGATCAGCTGTGCTGAAGACTGCAACGAAAAAAGAAAATGGATACTCGTAACCAACCGACAATTTTTACAGATCATTAATCCACGGTGTAACGTCTGGTTGGGGGGGAGGGGGTAGAGGGGTAGGGAGGGGGATGATACTTTCTTTCCCCTATTATCTCGTCCTCTCATCTCGTTTTATCTTATCACTGTCTACCGTCTTTTTTCTCAGCTAACTGAAGTCTCTCGTAATTTTTCCTAGGGACTTTTTATTTCCCCGCTAACTTCACACTATACTTTACCCGTAGTCTCGTACCTATATTTCGTTTACGTTTAAATCCTACCTTTTCAATATTAAATCATAAATTATTAAACGCTAATCAAATACTAGAAACTTCACCATTCTGCTCCAGAGATAGAAACTATATTCCCTACTTGATTATTGACTTGTGGTTTCTCCAGCTACGAAATTCAGGTTGACCAGCGGAAATTAGGAAGGTTTGAGTCCACTAAATAAATACTAGGTTAATTTCTCTTACGCAAGCTCTGCAGGCAACACTGTATACGGTAACGAAGTGTAGATTGTACGTATATAAATCGCATATACACAACGTACACCCAGTATATCCACATACAGTACAGCATACAATATACGTATAAATATTGCATTACATAAATACAGTATAGGAAAACTCGTATATTACACTGGTGGAGAATATCACTCTGTACCCAGCATCACCGACGCTCTTGATTCCGTCACAGCATCCTCACTTTTATGTATCTCAGTTTTTATCCATTCTGTAAAATCTGATCGTGCACAGTTTTATCCTCAGAACTCCCATAAGGATTTATAGAGCAGTGAGAAGCCCGCAGGAGAGTACCAAATGGACCACGAGACTCGGCTGTGATTTTGCAAAGAAAAATAAAAAAAAATTAATATCAATTTTCCAAAAAAAAAAAATCTCCCCTCTCTTAAATACGTTTTTCCCTCGTTTCTCTAAAAACGCGATGACGATCTCTCCTATCTACCCGGTGAACGTTTGAATCGCCCGAGCGCAGTGGCGCCCTATTAAATTATCATTAACAAAACAGAAGGGTAAACTCGTGCGAGAGAAACTCAGCCTCCGGAACTTCTGCTTGTTCGACCCCGTAGAACAACAGGGGGTTCCCAGTTGAAGGCAGCGTTGCGCAATCCTGCACATTTCTCAGTGACTGTTATAAATTGAGTATAACTTGGATACGGGGAAGCCAGCTCGTTCTCAGGGGTTGCCAACCCTTACGAATAGTCCACGTGGTTGCTCGATAGAAACTTGACCTATATTTACGTTGCAGTTTTACATCGAGCTTGTTTTGCATAACTGTACCTTCGCTCGGCCTGAAGAACTTTTGAACCGGGGGTGGAGGGGTGCGCGTATCACAGAGCCAATCAGGGGGCGGGTACAGTGGGGTGACAGGGGGTTGGCTTGATAGTCGAATGAATAATGTTCGTAAATAGGGGAGTCGTTACGTAGGCAGATACAAGCAGATTTATAATGTATGGACACCCGATATATACGGATCGGTAACGAGACTCGGGCAGTTTATACGAATTTAATGAGATAATCGATAAAGGATTTTATCGTATAGCGATTGTTATTTTTTTCACGTATCTTACGCGATATTCCACTGGAGCCACCTTTGGGGAGCAAATGGATCTTACAGGCGCGTTTTTATAGCTCCAACGCGATTTTCTTCTCGAGAACGTCAGACATTTTATTTAGCTCAGGTAACAAAATTAAAATATATACCTTACTCGAGAAAATTGGAATTCGGATTTTAGCGATTTAAACGGACAGGTTATTATTGTTATTATCGATCGTCAATTATTTCTAGTTCGATTATTCAAATCGATTTCGGTCTCTTTCGATTAGCCAAACGAAACGTAAAGCTTCTTCGCAATTATTCCATGTACAAGCTCTCTCCGTCATTTTTGATTATCTGATTTAAATTAATAGGAAATACCGGAAGTTAATTTTCACCGTGATAATTTCAAGTAAACCGGAAGTAGCTTTTTCTCTGTCGATTATATACGGAAGCCGCGTAATGTCATCCGCTATTGATATCGTCTATTGAAAGGGTATCGAATGGCGCAGGATGCTCTCGGCCGGGTCGAGTCGATCGAGTGATATCGGTAATCGCATTTAGGAAAGTCGATTCAGTGCGAATCAGACTTCGCAGGGTGACCAACTTCCGATAGTTCGGCAGTCAAGTGGCAGCCAGGACGGGGAAGCCAGTCAACCTGGAGGAGGATTTCTCGAGTAGGTAACCCGGATGGGAATCCGGCGAGGCTTCCGTCCATTAAGTCCCTAATGACTGGAGCAACGTGCCGCGGGTAATGGTGGCAAGGTTGCGTAATAATCCTAGACTCTGGATTGCACCGGGAAAATAAAAAGAAAGCAAATGGTTATTCGAGAGGAATTGAGCGAGACGTAAAATAGTTCATTGTTGGAATTGGTGCAAGGTTCTACCTTCTATTACGTTGCTCTATACAGATATATATATATATATATATATATATATGTATACATATATGCATACGAGACTTCGCTGTACTACAATACGATTGGCAAACGGCTAATGCAATTTTCGAAACGGAATCGCGTTTTGAAACCTTTAGTTTCTCCTTGTGACAGTTTTCTTTGTCGTCGTTAAAAGAAATAAAATTTTCAAAAGATTCTCGAATCTTTCCAAAATAAAAAAGTTTGGTACAGGAAATCCAATCCTGGGACGTTTTTCTTAATGAAAAATTTAAGCTCGTATATCCGATGTGTCTGACAGTAGCGCAGTAGATATGATCACTTATGGGTCAGACTTTATGGTACGATGATACGTAAGTCCGCCTGAAAACTTTAAGATTTTGGAATGAATGGGGGAAAATTAAAAAATTTCTTTTCATTGGCTGCTAAACTTAGGGGAGGGAGGGGGGGGGGCAAAGGCAGGTTGACAGCAAACAAATAATGGCTATCCCAAAAGTTATTTTAGCCATGAAAAAAAAAGTGAGAAAAAGGTCGTGCAGCGTTTAAGAGTACCTTCTGTAAATGTCCCAAGTTAAAAGGTACTAGAGGGGTTAAAGGGCAAAGTGTATAGGTCAGATGATAAAAATTGCTCTCGTATCGATGACGTTATAGATGCCATGTCGCATGTCGTTTACACCTGTAAAAGCAATAGGCAACGTAGACACGGGAAATTTAAAAGAAAAATATTTGCATTCGAACTGTCAGTCGTTCACACGTGAACCTGCCACGTGTCACGTGTGACTTGTCGTCGTGCTTGATACGCGATTAAATCGTGTTTATTCTCCCATCTGTTTTGAACCACGTATATTTTTTTACTCCGATTCCCCGCGATTCCTGATACCTATAAAAAATTTTGGTCGTTTCATCGAAACTCGACTCAGTGCTTTATCGTTGCGATATCGCGCGCAGTATCGATGAATCGAGCTTTATCGCGACATACGCTTCGCAGTTCGTCACCTTTTCATTTCCGATCCATTAACCTTATCGTTTTTTTTTTCATACTTCGATACACACTATTTTTTCTTTTTTTATTTCCTCTATTTTCAAGAAAAATTATGGCTATGTGGGCTTTTTTTACTTTTTTTATGGGGATTCACGGAATTTCAAAATTACTCCGTACAGTCCATCTAACGTATACGCGTTATATTTTTAATCTAGAAAACTATTTTGGGATCGTTAAAACAGTGGATAATCTCGATTTCTGGATCGTTCCGTGTAAGCGATTAGTTCTGCTGATTACATATCTTCCTGAAACTTTCAGATTGTTGTGTACCAAGTGAATTGCTAAGATATCCTATACACAATATAATTGGAAGAGTCTGCTGTGGATAACGAAACTCTTTGAATGTGCTATTTGAAATTGTGTTCGAATTATTTATGAAATTGTAGGTGTCAGTTATTAGATCAAAAATATGTGTATTGTATGCGGTGAAATATTATTATTATTTTGATTTTTTTTATCGCCTCCGATAATTTTCTTATAATATTTAGTTTTGTCTAAAAGGGATTTTTCATTAAATATAAAAAATTTTTTCGTTATTCATGAAAATTACGTTCCGATCAAACGCTATTTCGAGATTTTGTTCTTGAGGACAAATTGAATTAAATTGATTAGAAAGTAGCTATTCGGATGGTATGGGATTTACAAGGCACGTTATCTGCTCGCATTAGGATATCCTGTGGTCGAGTGGCAGCAGCAGCAGTGGCGGCGGAGGCTGCCGATTCGCATTATTACTTCGGCCTGCAGCCGCCAATGTGCATGTTGCGATCATAGGCAAATGCAAATGAAATTTATGACGTAGCCATAATGCACTTTCCCGCAGACAGAGTTCCCGGGGCTGCATAATTCAATGCAACGAAACGAACGCAAACGCGGCAGCTAAATCGTATTTGGAGATTAGCGAATTTCGTGATTAACAGTACGGATACGTCCGCTTGCGAGAATTTTCAAATTTCCCGCCGTTTACTACGCCGTCTTTTGTCATTCGTTTATGTACACAAAGGCGGAGCCGTCATATCGGCAAATCCTTACCCCAATTTTTTCTTCAATTTCATCCCCTTATACTTTTATTGACTCGTCTTGATATCTTACACACGTGTATATCTATATCTCGCTCCTTTTTTGTTTTACTACAATTTACAATTACAGAAAAGAAAGGAAAAAAATTGCGAGCTGCGAAATTCCATATTTTTTTTTTGCTATGGATATCAACCACGCGATTAAGATGGTAAATTAACCGGAAATCACGCATTTTTTTCAAGCGCCTACATTCGCTCTGTATATTTTTTCGATTTATTATTATGGTCCTGGTTAAATTTCAAGGCGCCCTGACGTTTCTTTAAAACTTCATTCTTTCTTGGATCATCTTTCCGCGACTATTCCTTCTCTCTCTCGTTTAATATTTTTCTTTTCTCTTTTTCTCTCTTTATTTCCTTATACTTTTTTTTCTCGTCTTTTACTTTCTTCTTCACTGTTCTCCTCGTTATTACTCTAACGCAGGACGGGGATTCCCCGGACGGTACTGTTACGCGAACTCTGCTTATTCGCCGAAGAAAAATAATGGAAAATGTACGACATTCGTGGAACTTACTTTTTTCTCCTTTCAGTTCATTCTGGATTTTTATTTTGCAAATTTTATGTTGTTTTAACAAGTCCGAATTGGCAAGTAAAGAATTTACGTTATCATCTACACTGTGATATAACGTTCGTGAAAATTTAAAAAAAAATCTGACTATAAGCTATTTCGAAAATTTTGATAATTCGCACATTAATTTTGTATATTAAAAAAACCTGCAGCGTCAACTCAAAATATTTTTTCAATATTCAGATTTTCAATCGAAGTAAACATACTAGAAAAGAAATACGATAAAAGAGATCCGTGTGGATGAGAAAATGAGCTTCAAAAAAAAAAAGAAAGAACAGACTACGTGGACGTGGGCGACTAGCGAATGAAAAAAGTAGGAAAAAAAAATCATTCCTGCTCACCAGCCCGTAAATCAAACTTCTCAAGTGTACTCTTCCTCGAAACCAAAGAGGAAGCTACCCCCCCTCATTCCTTATTCCCCCCCTTGAACCCTCCAGACCTCACTCGCAACCTTTGCTACCCCCCTCACTCCCCCAACATCCCACGTTCCTTGCATCTTATTTTTCAAAAATTCCCAACAACAACAAAATTCAGTAGCGAACGAGTCAGTCGACTCGTACCAGTTAAATTCGATTACCCATGCTCCACTGCTTCCACAAAATCCACATCCATGCTCGAATCTTTATCCAAACTCTCTTAGAAATTCCCAATATATTTTATCTCGTCATAACAGCCGATATTATACAAAACAAATAGTCTCTATATCTATACAATTTGAAATTTCAAAAAAAAATCCTAATTTCTAAATCACCTCCTTTCTTTTATAAGTATAATATTACTTAATGGTATTTTAGCTCCCCCCCTTATTCCCAGCCATGAAATTCCTTCCAATTGTCTCCAGCAAGGGTGTTTACTGTCGCATTGAAACACGTGGAACACAATGCGCCCGGGAGCCCGAAATATCGTCGAGCTGAAGTTTCCTCGGTGCGAACGGACGGATAACGATAATCGTGATAATTTCCAGAGGCCAGGGTTATCGGGTGAAAGGTGATCGTTCATTAGTAAAACGTTGTTAGGAGCCCGAGACACGTCGACGACGCCGCTTGCTTGCGGGATGAATGCCATAAGGGAAATAAAGGACTCGCTACAACAACAACAACCAGCAGCACCACCCACCACCCACTTGCCGACGCCATCATCGCCACCACACACGCCGGATGGAAGCCAGAAGGGAAGCTAAAGGGAACACGTGGGAAAATCAATACGCGATAGACGCTCCCAAACTAGTCCTGGAGAACACTCGGAAATTCATTGCGATTACCGTCGATCGTAATCACGCGAACATCCCGGAGTAATTGTCCTCGAGGTGTGCATACCTGTCCATCAGCCTAATTACGAGCCAACCTTGACTCCAGTACAGCCACGAAATTTCGGTCGCCCATCTAGATATCAAATTCTCGATGCTCATCCAATGTGTGTACGGAGGAATTTTGACTTCGATCCTACTGCAATTACTTTATGTAGATTGGATACGGTAGACACGGTGGATACGCATTTCCACTGGATGATCGTATCCGCTAGAGATCTTGGTCCATATTAGCTGCCTTGTTTAACATCTTTGGTTAGCGCTTGCTCATCTTGGATTTCATCTTTCCGCGCTCTCCGATCGATGAATTTTTAGGTTTTCTGTCAACGTTAAATTTCGATTTGGTCCACGAGGATCTAGCGAGGCTTTTGAAGCATCCATCCCATTCATCTCATCCATTCCATTCGTTCCATCTGTCCAACCGTGGAATCCATCTATCCATCGATATCCATTGATCCGTCGATCGATCCAAGTATTCAGCATCCTACATTAAGCTCACCGGAAACGCTGGGGAACTTCTTCGCACCCAATCAGATCACGCTCCGGTGGTGGTTTGCGCATTATCCAGAGGTGAGGTTAGGTCGGGTCAGGTCGGGCTGGGCCTCGACTCGGCACAGTCGTAAAAGCCTGGTCCTTTGCGATTCTCGTGACCGGATTTAGAGATTCGCGAAATCGTGAGTTCTCCGGGTAATCATTCTTAATTTGTCACGGACGAGATACTTGGGATGGAGGGGGGAGAAGAAAGGGTGGGAAAAATTTTTTTACAAAAAGTAGAAGAATATCGGACGTGACTCGTTCGGCAATTCGGGTGGTTTTTGGGAAACGAAGCGAGGGATCACGTTCTTACTGGGAGGGGGGATGAATAAATTACACCAACGTATTAGCAGAGTCGAGTCTTTGCGAATTGTGGAAAAGGGCAAAAATTTTTCAAGATTTTCCTTCACGTCCTTCTTGACTGCCGTCGTGATCTCGCGAATTTACCACGATAACCTCTTTATATTTATCTAAACATTAAAGCCCCGTTCACAGCATCTTTAATGATCCTACCTACAAAATGGGAATATCTAATACCCAAACGCCCCGTATAATATTTTCGCGGGTGAGAGAAAATTGAAGAAATAAATACAAAGAAAAAGTTTAGGGGTAAAATAAATTTTTTTTACAAATTTTGAAAAAAAACTTTCTCGAGACTGTACATTCTTCGTCGTTTACTTGGTTATGTGAAAATTTCCCGATTAAAAAAATTTTCCCAACTCCTCCCGTGTTAACGAAGTTTCAACCCTTTCTTATTCTCGCCATAGCTGGTCGCCCTTTAAAAATTTTAAACGACACCGATTTGTCAATCGTTGCGTGTTTCTTGCGAAGGTCGTTTAGTCCGGTGATAAAACGGACCTTGAGACTCTGACCTAGTCGGAGATCCTAGACTTCGGACTATAGATTTTACAGCCCTCGAAGAATCGTAAGTAAAAACTCGTGAACGTTCTCAGGCCTAAAAGACATTTGCTATTCGCTAGAAGTTCGATTCTCTACGC
The DNA here is from genome assembly GCA_036026315.1 of Trachelus stipa. Taxonomy (NCBI): domain Eukaryota; kingdom Metazoa; phylum Arthropoda; class Insecta; order Hymenoptera; family Cephidae; genus Trachelus; species Trachelus stipa. The sequence goes on from JAYRCB010000657.1 coordinate 292,649, forward strand.
CTTCGTTTGTGTTTCCACAACATTTCGCTGCTTCTCACTCCTCCCGCCTATAAATCATAGCTACTCTATATATCCCCCCTTATCTTACCCCTTAGCCAATCTCTCTTTATCTCTCACTCCCGCGTTTTAGCCACATTCCCAGCCGCCCTTTAACACTGAGCAAAGTCGAATAGCTGCACCCTCCCCGTAGGGTGGCAACCCCCATCGCGAAGATAAAAGCATTCGAATTGTCATCGTTCCGCCATTTTGAACGGCGTCGCGACCTTAAAAAAATTTGAAAAATATTTTTTTTTCAAGCTTCAAAAAAAAATTACTCTCGCAGTTTTCAATCATTAACCCTTTCGTCCACCCGTACGATAAAGGGTGAATTTTTTATTCTCACATTTTTTCCTATTTTTTATTCCTTCAAGCAACTCGCACGATAACCGAGCCTTCATCGTCCGCTTATATGCCAGCTATACTCGCGCTACCGGTGCGTTCACGTGTGTTCGTAAATATTTGACCGTCAGCACGTTCTTTGCCGAGAGCGACTGCAGCGGCTGCAAGCCGAAGCTGCGTTCTGGGATGCTGATGCGAAAATTGGATTATCGATGACACGTGAATTTACGAGGAACTCGAGAAGGGTGTCACTTTCAATTCATATATATATACATATATAATCCATTGGAATTTACAGTCCGTGAGGAAACTCGTACCAACAGTATCCAGTGATTTTAATTGAGGATTACCAACCACGCGCTAGTACCGTAACCATTAGATGATTTCCATAAACCACAGTATGGTACAGTACGGTAAATATGTACTGTAGTATACATGATTATACTAAAATTAATATATACTGTTGTATATATATATATAATAGGATAGATATAAAAAATGGTATTTACCGTAGGCTATATATATAAATCCGTATATAAATTACGTGTAAATAAATCGAGTAAGAAAGTTCACCCAAAACTGTACAGCCAAGTACGTAAAAACTATCAGGCGTAGAAAGTTGTAAGCATATATTCGTATTTATCGCGCAATTCTCCGCGTTCCGAAAGTTGTGAGTGGCGCCTCTGGCGGATAAACGGTTGACCAAATAATCTCAGTAACTTTTTTTTTCTTCGGACAGACTTAGTACTCGACGCTCGCTCGAGGGTAAACGATCCACCATACGGATTGATCAACCCCAAGACCCCCCCCTGCATCTGGCGAATTAGGCCGGATTTTTCCGGAGTTGAACTTGCTTTTTTTCTTCTTCTGGGTTCCTTGCTTTCCTGCTTGCGAGAATGGTACGTGAGACTTTTTCCAAATCTAGCTGTATATATATATATATATACACACGCAGGTAAATATAGGTACTCTCGCCATTTCCCTTAGGAACAAGGAGGCAACTTGATGAATCGAAACTTTATTGCGAACGATAAAATCTTTATTTGTGTACGCAAGAAGGAATTTCGAGACGATAATTTCGTGACGTCACTTTTTCAAGACGTTATCCCTTTCGTCTTTCACGTTCCCGACTATTTGTATATCTTTTTCATAGTGAATTAATAAAAAAATTTTTTGATCTTTCTCAAGTCAAACGAAATCCTTCGTGATCCTTTCGATTGCTTCTTCCATCTTGTATCCGAAGGAATTTTCTGGACTGATCAATTGCCGTCCTGGGATTCCCACAGGAATACCCACGCACCGCCGCAAATCGAACAAAACGTCTTTGCCTCCGGTAACCGAAGTGAAGTTGGCCGCGTGCGGTAAATAAATTTATAAACAATTTATAGGTGACTCGAGACGTTGACCACGGGTTGGTTTATTCAGAAGTATTCACTTGGCTCGTAATCAATGTGCTTATCTCGATAAATATATAGGTATATTGTAATTATATATATCGTCCGAGTACATATAGGTATATATGGATGTATACAAACCAGGTTCATAGGCTTTTCCGTATATTCAAGCCTGATAGGAGATTTCGATGGAGCAGTCCAAGTGCCTTCCTGATCGTTAACCTCGGTTAGAGTCGATCTGGGACTTTAATTATTGTGCATATGAGTCGTGTGTACCGCGAAGCGTTCCAGAAACGTAGACCTAAGGGCTGACCCTTATGGGTCTTTCTTCTTATGACCCTTTCTGCATAACGAGACTAACTCTACGCCATTTTATTTCTGTTGCAGCCATCTTGGATGCGCACTAGAGAATACTGGGACGACAGCTTCGAGTCGAGATACGCTGAACTCAGTAAGGATCCCACGAGACCATCGCTCAAGGTAAAGTAGTGGGTTCTTATGTATACATGTACGTATAACGCATAACTAGTACATACTTGATGTATATGCTAAAGTTTATCATGTGTGCTCGAGATAGACTTGGGAACGAAAAAAGTATATTTTACGTGATGGACCATTAATCTTGCTCGTGCCTTAAAAACTTGGAATGAAAGTTAGGTGAATGTGCACCGAGTGGCGTGACGGGTGCTGTCATCTATGAGAGGAACCTTCAAAGCTTCTATCGACTGAGTAAATTTTAGCTCGCTACGTGCACTTGGCGGGGAATGGGAGTAGGGAGTAAACGGATACGAGTTTTGAAATCGAAGAAAAATCTTGGCGGACGGTTGAGGGTTAAGGGGGAAAATAAAGTCGATAAAATAAAATATGTAAATTCGGTAAAATTGTCACGGGTAAAAATATTTTGTTTGAAATTTTTATTCAGTCATTCTAGAACAATGTAAACTCGAGCGCCGAGTAAGAATCCGTTGCTGGTAATAAAATAGTGAAATTGCTATACAGGGAAGGTTGAATAAGTAATATCGTATATTCGATTGCTGGCAGTGACGCAATAACTGCCAAACTCGATAGTTCGATCTATATAGATATACGTGCGCGAGAGATAAATCGAATAACAAGAGCAATGGACAGTCGCCGGTGAACTAGTACGATAAATATTTTCGCGAAAAATTCGCAAAGTTCGCGATCCTCTGTTCCTCTTTTACGTCGAAACCGTCTAGTCGCTCGGTCCGCAAATCGCATTATAGCCAAAGTTTCCTTTCCAATGGGCGGAAGTAACGGACTCGCGTTCCCGGGACTCCTGGGGATCCTTCGATTTCGCCAGAATTTATCCCACTTTTTTTTCTCATATGGTCCAATCGCTTTTAGTTCGCTGAGCAAAAAATTCATGTTTCCTTGAACTCTCGTGAGGACCAAGAGACTCTGTCACGTTACCCCCAGCTTACCCCATCGTCCTTTCTCGCTGGTGCGACCTGGTCTAGGACCTGGTCCAGCTCCTCAGACCTGGGGCAAGGACCTCGGATGAAGAAGGGTCTCCAGAATATCAGATAATACCCCGAGAAACTAGGTCGGTATGCTGCGCAATTAGATCCTGGGATGATCTTAACTTTCTCAAGAGTATGCAAGTAGGATACTCGAAGAGAGTCCATGCTGGTCCATGCTGATGGGGAAGAGGTCAAGTGGTCGTCCTTGAAGAAAACACCTCAAGCATGACCCCCGGATGATCCTTGTCTTCATTTTCAAAGAATATTTTCCCCCAGGTTCTAATGGCTATAAATGGGCTGGAGTAGAAGAGCTAGATCGGTTCCCTCATAGGGTCTTTGGTTGCTAAAACGGATATTGGTACCAGTTCTTCTTCGAGACCAAGTTCCTTGAGGTGAAGTTTCCCTAGAGCATTCCTCACGCGAGTTCCATTATCCGCAGCCATTGGAAATATCCGAAAAATGTCCTGAGCATTTCCGCCGGATGCCGAGGGCTGGACGAGGACGGGTAGGAAGCAGCAACCTCAGAGAAAGAAGAGGACCCCATCATCTCCTCGTGCTGGAGGCGAAGCTCGGAATGAGGGAGCCCAGGGGAATTCGAAGGGCGGAGGGGCCCTCCGGGATTGCCCTAGGGTACGGCCCTGCACGTGACCTCCTCCTCGTGTCAGCGGCTTGAGGGTTCATTCGCTAGGAAAAGAATGTTAAACACGTCGCATACGTGGAAAACTCGAATCCTGAGATCGTAGCTGGAACTGGCCAAAGAATTTTCCATTTTCATTCTCCCTGGATCAGGTACCCCCGTGCCTCTGGCTTCGTTCGCGTCACATCTCATAACGTTCGTGAGACATCAGCCGAAGATCCTTGGTTATCTAGAGAGAATGATAAGACGTGACGCGTGTTTGTTGAGGTGAAAATTTTTTTTTTTCTTTTCAGATATTTTTATCTTCTATCGAGATAAGCACGTGTTATCTATTCGATATCTGATACTAGGCTGGTAGCACGTACTAGATAGTCTGGTGGATGTTACGTGTGAGCTCGGCCGAGCGTGGCCCAACAGTAGCCGACCGGTAATTATCGTTATCGAGACCTCGATCATTCTGTTTTCCAATTTTCCGCCTGCACGTTTCCCCAGCGCGGCTCAAGTTGAGCGCGTGAGCTGCAAGCTTTATAACCGAGGAAGAGTCCGCAGCGAGCTTAGCCTGTGTTCCGGTGGTGGAGCTGGCTTCCGTAAGACGGGCGAAGAAGAAAAAAAAGTACCTGGAGAAATTGGGGGATAGGATCATTCGCTACCGAGAAGATTAAGAAGCTTTATTCTCTCTTGGTAAGCTCGATAAACATTTTGAGCTTAACGCGTAACTCGCGCTGCTGACTCGTCGAAAGGTCGGAAGGCCGAAAGCTTCGCCGAGGCCAAACGCCGGTTGCGGCTTGCGAATCTGTCGGACTTTAGGGTCGGGTAAAAGATTTCGAGTTTAGGAACGCGAAGGTAGGAAATAATTTTTTTTAATTATTCAACAGGATCTTTAATTATTTAATTAATTTTTTTGTTATTAATTTTAAACATTCCAACACTGATATTAACCCTCGTCAATCTAAGACTGTCTGCAGCCACATGTTTACGATCGTTTGACATCTGTCAGTTTACCTCGAGCCGCTATTAACCCTGGCTGTCAAAAACACCAATTCACACGCATCACCCGACTAATCAGCCTAGCGGAAAAGTAGCAGCGATCATTCAAGTACGAAAAGATGGAAGGCTCGTTAGACTGAATGGGCCTCTGGTATTTTATAAATTTGGAAAATCCTTTTGTTCCTGTCCAAAATTTTTTTTTTCACGTATTCGATTACAAAATTTTTACAATCAGCCGATAAAGCGACGAAATTTTGAAAGCGAACCCGGAAGTGTCAGTATCGAGGTAATGGCAGCCGTCATGTTTGAAATCAAAACGGCCATTTTTTGACCTGGCTGACAGTAAAGGGACCGTCGTGTCTCGCTTTGTTGCAAATCGACTTTGACAGATTTGACAATGGCAGATCGTCACGGGCCATTGTTGCCAGATACAATGGAACCCGACGGTGTGTTCCAAAAGACGAGCAACAATTACGCCGGCTTGCGAACTTGAATTTCGAACAGGACTTAGCCCGGAATCGAGGCCGCGGAGCGCTCGTGCCGCGGCTGATAATAGTTTCGCATTGGGTCAGGTCAGGTTAGGTTGGGTCGGCCAGGCGTCTAAGCACCCTAGGTACATGGATACGAAGCGACCTAACCTTCCAGTCAAATAATACTTATCTGCTGGAAGTAATGTCTCCTCGTTAAACGCAGCTGACTCTTGTCTAACTGTGCTTTTACTCTCGACCCTATAATCTTTATCATTTCTTTTTTACTTTATCACCAAACTATTAAGAATTTTTTTGTACTTTTATATTAACCATGAAATATCGCGTATCCTCGTCCTGGACGCGTGGCCCTATGTTTTACAGAGATGAAATTTTTTTTCATGTAAAACTGTTGCTTCTGGGTAAACAGCTAGAGAGAAATTTTTTCGTACGAGGATGTAGGGACCATTATTTTTTTTTCAAAAATGAATTTTTATCACAGTCTCCAAATTGTCCTTCTAACAAGATCCTCGTGTAAATTTCAAGGAATATTATTTCTTATCGCTGCGTTAGGAGGGAGCAGAAATGTGGTAGCTGGCTGACAGTGCTGCGAATATGGCGCACTGTCCCCTTGTTAAAGGAGAATCTGAGAATATTGGCGTGTTTATGCCCGAGGACTGAAAGATCCTACGGAAGGGAATCAGATTGCCGAACGCCGTCGCTGCCTGGTGGCGTCGTCGTTCTCAACCCGAGCGAAAAAGCGTACGATTATTACAAAGCAGCAGTGGTTCTCAATTTTATTTTGACCGTGATACTCGTCAACTTATCTAAACACAAAATTCGTGCGACGTAAGTGACGATTCTGGAAAGAAAAAAAATGGGCTGGTGTGAATTTTGAAATTTTTTTTGAAAATTTCACATATATCAATGAAATTTTTTTGTAGTTAAACTTGCAAACCGCTGGGGACTCGGAGAAACTATTTTGAGGATAAACGAGAGTCGCGGTATCATCGAGAAGGAATTCGGCATCGTGACCGCGATTGATTAAATTTATGCATCTACGGAATCTGGCGGCACTTGTGGAATTTCTATTGCCTATAGTTTATCCCTGAAATTGCGCTTCGAGAATATCACAGAAACGACCCCCTTAATACCGTATCCTTGTTTCTCTCGTTCACCGCTTTAATGATACTCTTCGCGCGATTTTCAAATCTCCCGCGCTTCTCCTTGATCGTGGTTTAAGCCGCTTAGAGCCTCTTCGCTTTATTACCACAATTTGTAAAGGTCTTGCGCTTTAGCCTTGTACCGTTTTTATCTTCGTATTTTTCCCTGCTTAAAGTTTTCACATACGGTATACATATGCACTATGTGTATATAATATCGTAATAACAATGAATTTCCGTACCTAATTCGCTAACGAATATTTCTCCCTGAAACGTCCCATGAGCCACCGATTAGCTTCGATCCTCTTCGAATCTTCCGAACTAAACTCCGCTGGCGCCTAAGATCAATATCAATCGAAAGTTAATGGCGAAGGAATTACCGGACGTCGTGCATTATTAAGATCTCGGGGCCCTGCCCGATCCACTTTCGTCGTTCCTCCTTTTTACTAACCGCCACGAGCCTGCGGCGGAAACTTTTCGAACTATACTTAAACTTAACGGCTTTCCTTTATCGAGATACGAGCATGGATACATTTTTTCTTCACCCCTATTCTTTTTTTTACCCTCTCCCTGTATTCTCGTTTCTCTCTGTCCTTTCTTTTTTCTTTTTTCTTTTTTCTTTCCTCCCCTCGTCCCCCGATACTTCGTGCGTAGGATTCATTGCCGAGTTTCGGGAACGTTCGATCGCGCGGAACGAGCGATTTTGCCAGACGAGTTATCTTGGCTTATGAGTAATCGTCTTTCTCGACTTGGCCCAGGCCTACGGTGGGCTGATGTAAACTAGGAAAATTACAAGAGGGGAAACCTAGTGGTAAGGATGCCAGAGGAAATGACAAGGGAAATAGGACTCGCGCGAGGATAATTAACATAGCGTGACCCGCCATCTTGTTTCACGGAAGGAAAAAAACTTTCCTACTCCACGTGCTATTCCGATTGCTTTGCTGTCCCTTCATAAATATCTCAAGCAGATCGTTCTTCTTCGTGCATGTTCGTACGATCTCGTGACACGAAATCCTATGATATCCATTACTGTGTATATATATACACGATACAAATATATATATATATATCTTATAAGGAAACGTATCTCTATTTATTGCAGGTCATGACTATTTAGGTATATGACCGCATTGAATCTAGACCATAGCAAAAGACATCGGAAAGTCGTTTCAATAATTTCCACACGAGCTATCACGCATCCCCTGTCCTCCTACCAACCTTTTTCTCTTTTACCCCCCTTTGATTCTCCCGTTCGTTCTCTCTTATCGCTCCCCCCTTTGTAAAATCTTCTCACCGCTCGCAACCTTCTAGAACGTTCTAGTGCTTTACGAGGTCGACTCTCGCGTGAGACGCATTTACGAGGAGACGCGCAGGGGTCGTTTTCCCGGTAGCCCTCAGGACTTTCAGGACTCGTAGAACTCACAAGAATATTTATAATACCGAAGGATACCTTACGTCACGTTCCTCTTGCTTTGGATGAGAAACCGACTGAGGGGGCGCTAGCGACGCCAAGCGTCGCTCTATCCGGTACAAGCAAGACTCGTTGACTCTTGAGTGCACTCTGGACTAATTTCAAGATGGCTTCCGTGACGCTTCAAGAAATTTATGTTCCTCCACTTGCATATATTAATTCAGCAAACTATTTGTACGAAGGTCTGACTGTAGCCGAGTAGCTTGTTGATTACTTTTTATCTATTGAATGATATGTCTCAGCATCCACAATGGACCATTCTATTTTTTCGATCTCGAGATAAAACGTCCTTCTGAAACTGAAACCATGAAAATTATATTAGAAAATAAGGGTGTGTGAGGGCTTCGCTTATTTGTTGTTGACGTCGAGTATTTACGAGTCTCAAAGTGTCTTTCTCTCTTTCTCTCTCTCTGTCTCTCTCCCTTCTTCTATCACTCTGTCTTTCAAATCTCTATCGTCTAAAACTTCTAGAACGATTCCCTTAGAGATTCTACGAAAAGATTCTCAAAGAAGCTGCGTAGGCAAATAGATGGTTAGATTCAAGATGGCGACGATCTAAACTTTGAATACCCTTTGGATGATCTTAAATGAACTGAAACTTTTTGTGACTTTGAAAAAAAAATTTCTTATCACGTATCCATAACCTGTCCTGTACATGTTTAATCCGCGTCCACAGTGACGTACAGGTTTGCATAACCTAAATGCAAGTATTTCCGCTCCACCCAGAGTGCAGTTCCTCTTTGTTTCCCGCGTAAGAAATAGCTCTGGCGACTTTCCTCAAGGCTGCTTCTCAACTCTCGACCCAAGGATTACATAAAAGACGGGATATTACGGTGTAAGCGCAAACCAAAGTGCTCTCGTTTATGCGGCCGCTATAGGAGCACAGGATTTTCCCAGTCACAAAGGATCCTGGTCGCCGTGCTTTGCGCCTCGATTTCCGTCCTTCGAACGTGCAGAAACATCAGAAGGTAAACCTCAACGAGAGATTCGGATCGCGAAGACTATAGACGTTTTGCCTTCACACTGCATATCTCTTGCTATCCCATTGACGAGTTTCTTATCATTATTAGATCCCCTCGACTGAATGGAAAAAATAAGAAAAAGAATCCTCACTTCTTAAATAGTACAAGGGATATTTCATCCCCTAAGCTTTTCACTTTTTTCCTTTCCTCGACCGACTTCCCGGGGCGAACTTGTCTCGCAGATCGATGAGTGATGTTTGGAAAAAAAAGAAGTAAAATATGTGCGAACAAACAACAGGGTAAAGTTTTAAGGGGTTTCTCGAACATTCGCGACTCACGAGTCGAAAAAGACGTAAAACGAAAATCCCCGAGGCGCCCCGAGTCCTGCATTGGAAACAACCTTGTGTACGGTCTATAAATATTTTTTTCCTTTTCCTCACAAATAATCATCCACCTGTCACAATAATATTCGGTGTAGATGGAAATACGTTCGAAGCAAAAAAAATATGACGTACAGGATAAAAGATTTGAATCTGAAGTAGACTCCATAAATGTTCCCGAGTAGCTATCACACGAGAAATCCTTTTAAGGGTGTAATTCAAGTTGATAAATTTCCGAGCTTATCTCCATGGTTAAACATTAGGATGATCCGCATGCGAGTAGCAATTCAAATTTAGTCAGGCGCAAGTACCTAGGTACCTATAGTAAGGATACGGATAGGAGAAAGCCATGAAGAAGTTGAAGGAGGGAGAAGGTAGACTGAAAGAGGGTTCAGAGTAATAGGGTGAAGGTTGTGTGTGTTCGAACTAAGGGTGAGTCCTGGTCCGTAGACTGGCGAAGGGAGGGGATAGCGAGTACCAGGACCGTATTAAAGGGGTCCTGTACCTATGGCAAGGATGCGTATAGGACAAAGCCATAGTGAAGTTGAAGCAGGGTGAAGGTAGCCTGAAAGAGAATTCAGGGTAATAGGGTGAAGGTTGTGTGTGCTCGATCTAAGGGTGAGTCCTATTCGTAGGCAGGTGAAGGGATAGCAAGTACCAGGGGTGTATTAAAGGGGTCCAGTACCTAAGCGCAGTCTCATGCATATCAATAAGGTTCAGGCCTCTGTCGGGGGTTGGACGTTCATCCGTTCTCGTTTCCAACTTCGGCTTAGCTTTCACGCGCAGCCTCTTCCACCCTCTAATTAACGCGAGACGCGAGAGACGTTCTTGGGGGCATTCATTAAAATTCTACAGGGTGTTTACGTGCTTTTTAACCGATGACCACCATCTCCCACTACCCTTATACTTCGGTCACCAGTTTTCCTATACTTTTTCATCTGCCGTATTTCAACCCCCTTTGCAACGTCGAACCAGGGGTCCGTCGTTCGAAAGCCCAAATCCAATAGCTTCGTCTCGTACGACCCTTAATTTTCATCCCTCTGTCGAGACGAAAGGAGCATCGGCAGACCAACCCCCGACAAGGCTCTCTATTACGAACTACGTATCACGGGTTAACGTGCCATTGACTTTCCATATTCTGATTACCAGTGGACGAATATATTGCCTTTGCGACAGGGGCGCTCAACCCTTAAAAAAAATTACTTTGATTTTTACCCCTATTGCCATCGCGACGATAAACGTTAGTCTATGGCCAGTGCTAATTTATTTATCTCGCATATTTATCTGCTTTACGAACACCGTAGAGAGGAAATAATAAAAGCCTGGTTTACAATGTAAATACAGAAGCTCGTAACCAGACGCAATAATATACGGCTGCTTTTTTTTCTCTAGTTTTCATTGGCGCTCGAAAACGACCCGGAATGCGCCACTTGTACAGTCGTAAGGTTTTACGATCTGCGTTCACTCACGGCGACCTAAAGTCACGGAGTCATAATCGGACGGAGGTCACCGTGAGAGTCGCTGATCTTTACGAGGAACAATGCCGGCGCAACGCCAAAGCACATTGTTAGCGAAAATCCCAACGGCGAAACATGAACCACGTAGATACGAGACACGTAACTGGGATTTCACAAAATTACCAATCGGCCATCGAGAGACTCTATTTACACTGTTTCCGGACTTCTCTGTGTATTATCACGAAAATCGATGATATCAAATCCAATGAGGATAGTACAATTAAAATTAGCCGGAGGTCACAGTTCAGCTCTTCACGAGGGAAATTGCTTTTTCGAAGCTTCTCGATAATTTCCTTAACCAAAGATTATAGGATGGTAGAGTGAACAAATATTGCAATGTATTTTTTTCATCAACCCCTCTAATTTTAATGTTCCCTGCACTAAAAATTACGCTGATCGGTCCAGTCTTAAATATATATGGAAAGTTGATTTTGGCTAATAGTCTTCTTTTTTTTCTGTTTTAGGTTATTCTGGTACCGCACAGTCACACTGATCCGGGATGGCTCAAGACCTTCGAGCAATACTTTCACAGCTCCACCAGGGGCATTCTGAACAATATGGTCACGAAGCTCCAGCAGTTGCCGAACATGACCTTCATCTGGAGCGAAGTCTCGTTCTTATCACTCTGGTGGGAGAGGTACAGCATCCGAACAATTAATTCAATCTTGAGATCCCTCTCGTTTCCCACTTTGGATTCTCTGAGTTCGTATCAAAATTCTACTTTGGATTTTTTCTCTATGTCTTTCGACTTTCTACTCGCTTAAGCCAGTCTGGACCCTTCGGGATGCTGGGAAGCGTGTTTGCTGGATCTACTCTCGGGGTCTGTATCTCGGACGAGGGACCTTTGTAAAATGAGCCATCAGGGCCGGTTGAACTTTGACGGAGGAAGTGAGATGAAAAGTGACTTGTTGTCTCGTTGGAGATACAGTTAGGCCGAGGGGGTGCGGGGGTGGATAAAAAAGGGTGGAGGGTGAAAGGAATGAAAGGGTACGGAAACAAAGGACGGTCGCGTGAAAAGGAAGCCATCCGAGTTGGCCTCGACGCTTCGCTACTCCTGGGAGTGCATAGGATGCAAGTGCATGCAAGTGCATGCAAGTGGCACTTTAAAGCATACAGAGAATTTTGCTTTTCAGGAAATAATATGCATATACTATAGCTATATATTCAGGAAGTTTTTCTCGCAATTAACGACCAGTGATGCTGTACGCTTTTCGTGGACCATATTTAAAAAAATCTGAGATACAACTGTACGCTTGTTCTTGAGATATAGAGAAAAAGATAAGAAATCTTAATTTTCTTTAGAAATCAATGAATTTTTAAATCTTTTACGGAATAAATCGGGCTTTTATTCCGACTGCCTGTTTTTGTATTTTAATGGGTTTCGCTGGTCCATTCCAAATGTCGCAGCCTCTTCCAAAGTAAACTGTACGAATTCAATCGGTCCTTTCTACGCGTCGCGGGGAAGATTCGAATCTCCAAATTCAAGAGTTTCTTTTCTCTCTTTCTCTTATCCACTCGTCGTTATCTTTACCCTTCTCCATCTATTCTCCTTTCTTGGGAGAAGAGCAGGAAAATTAAATCGAGTGGGAGAGATCCTCGCAGCTTCACTTTGGCCAGTCCTAAGGGACTCTTGGAAGTCCTCCGGAGGATTCGTGCGACCGTACCTTCGTAATCCTCTATTCTCTTCTTTCTCTTTTTCAGCGCCCATCCGACGAAGAAGGCGGTCGTCAAGAGGCTCGTCAAGGAGGGTCGTCTCGAAATGACTACGGGAGGCTGGGTAATGACGGATGAAGCCACTTCGCATATATACGCCATGCTGGACCAGCTAATCGAAGGTTAAAAATAACTCAGAATTTTTTATCCTTAAAAAGTTTCGCCACCCTTATTTCAATGAAAAATACTCAATAGGATACAGAGCGATAGATTCGTACAGATAATGTTAAGGACGATAGAAGATTTTTCAAAAAAAAAATTCACAAGTACCGGGACATTTTTTAAGGACGTAACGAGGCACAAATGCCACCCTTGAGAAACAGGGTGAACACCTTAAGAAAAATGTGATCTTCCCAGAAATGAATAGGAGTTACAACTTGCTCATATAACTCTTGACAAGTAAAATCACTTATCATATTTCAGAGGGATTTTCTCCCGTTTTGCAACTTTCTCTCCATTTCTCTCTGATCGCCTTCTCTCCCTCCTACCCCCCCCCCTCCCCCCACCCCTCCCGCTTTAACCTCTCACAGTGAGTTCTTGTTTCTAGACACTGGCACCTACGTGTAGGGGTTGGCTGTACATGACGTAGGACCAGTTGGTATTTTAAGATGATAATTTTTTTGCAACGGGGATGAAAAGTCAAAATTGAAAAAAATTTAATAAATATCGTAGAGATTTTGGAGGGTCGTAGGCCTATGAGAAAAAATAGGAAAATGATAAATGCATTATCTATCGCGAGACATTGTATGGGAAAATCGTCAAAAATACACAAGAGCCAAAATAAAGTTGTGAGGGGTGGGTCGTTCATGGCTGTCTAGGACACAGAGGGTAGTCTGTTGGAGATTTATTTCACAGAGGGATGAAACGAAACGAATAGAAGTTTTCTTAGGGGAATTGAAAGTAATGGCGATGGTCTTATACAAACCACGAGGAATCCCTTTCAGTCCCTACCGGAAATACGAATTAATTCGTTTTCTCAGGCGATACTCGACCTCGAACCCTGTAACTTCCGTGAAAGCCGCAAGGGGCGCAACCAGACGTTACGACGTTGGCCTTTGGGAAGTGCAACTGGGGGGTAGCTACTCGTTCGATAACAACCCCTAACAAATATTTGTATTTCCGCAGCGGGTGCCTCGTCGCTTTCCTCCCTGTACGGAGAAATAAGAAAACTACGAAATTTTGATATCTCTGGGCTCTGTACTTCGCGTCCCTTCAACCCTCCTGCACATTTACGAATAGAAATACAATTTTTTATTTTCACCCTTATTTGGTCATTGTCATATTTTTTTCAAAATTCTCTTTTTTCTCCATCGACGTTTCTTCGCTCAGTATTCTTAGATTCGCGTAATCAACTTCCTCGAACTCGACCTCGAAATCCTCCCCTTCGTTACCAACCCTCTGAATATGCATGATTGTTACTCCCGGTTCCACTGCCACACTCACATCCCTAAGGCGGCCACCTCGTTAACGATGGCTTTCTTGGAAACGCGACCATTTCTCATGTTTATACGCCTGCATGGAAATAGCGCGCGTATAAAGATTTAAAAAAAAAAATTGAAGGCTAACTGTAAAAAATATCGAGCGTTAAATATTTCCCACGTATTTTCCCCAGTTATCACGTAAAAAAAAAAATTCTTGAAATACATTCGAAATCCGTGATAATGTTCCGCGAGGGTCGTATCGAGAAGAAAAATCTGCCGTGGCAACGAGTCTCGTAAACTTTTAGGCCTCCCCTCAGGGCCGTAACAAGACGCTGTGGTTTTCCTTCCCACGGTGCCCTCTCAGGAGCTTACGTACAAGCTACTGTACTCCCGACTGCCCTGTTCCTCCTTTGAGGGACAAAATATCTTCTCTAACGTTCTTCGGGGATTCTCATATCGGATGCAATTCAAAGCTAATGGGAAGCAGCGAGAAGCTTCGGGAAACCTTGTGGACCAAAGTCCTACCCATCTAATTTGCATTGGAATGGCAAGCGCTATAGCACCGACGAAATTTCCTCCGGCCTATTTTCCAAATTCAAATTCCCCAACGAGGTCGTTTCCGCGCGCCGTGACATTCTCGGATTGCCTTAGGAAGATATCAAAGGACGCTCCTTCCGGTGCATTAGGATTCTCTAGCGAAGAATTGCGCAAATATCGCGAACGACCTCTCAAAACTAAAATGTTTATCTTTAACTCGATTAGAGGTTATGTAACGTCGTCGTTTACTACAGTAAAGCTTCCACGTTTACGTCTGCCAAACGGGGGGGGCCTCCCTCGAGGGACAATGACTGCACCAGAATAAAAGGACTCGGTAAAAAGGGGAAATACGGCGTGAGGCGTCGGGACGCGCAACAATTGCAAAATGTAATTAAGTCACAAGACGAAAGCATCAAGTTTTAAGACGCTACGGGGTAGTTTTAATTGTGAGGGGCGACGCCCCGCGGTAGTGAGAAGAAGCTCTGGAGACAATGAGGTGTCGCACTTTTTTGCACGCGGGGTAGCCTTTTGTTATTGCTTGAAAAAAAAAAAGAAAGAGAGAGCAGAAGAACTTCCGCTTCTTTATTTCTTTCTATTTTTTCTATCTCTCTCTTTTTTGTTACCCCCCCGTTATACCGGGACACTCGGCACTCTCGTCTTCCGCCCTTGCAGCAGCGATAATGTCCGAAGTTAATCAGCCAGCAGAATTGCAGGAAAAAGCTGCGAAAGCCTGTCGAAAGGGGAATAAAAAAAAAGGAAAATCACCACCGTACATCGTCCCGGTGGTAGTTTCTTAATTTACTTTTTATTCCTTACGCAAACAAACCACTTTGATTCTTCTGCCAGCATTATTTTCTTCAACTTCCGCTCCCGCGTCCCTGCGACTCGTAGGACGCCACCGACGCGCCCTACCTTACCGACAGAGTTGAGTGAGGCGTCCGGCGCTAAATAAAACGATGCTACGGGCAAACTAAATATAAAAGAAGTAGCAAGAAAAAAGAGGAAATGGGATACGGACTAGGTAAATGAAATGACCCAACGTAACCTTACAGAAACAAGATACGACGATCACTCCCCCCGTTATAAACCCAAGCGATAACGAAGCCTGAAAAAAAAGAGGTATTCGGCTAAAAGTTAAACCGTGCCCGCAATGCTAGTGGGACGGCTTTGTGTTTCTCGGCTGATTAGATCCGAGGCAATTACCGTCAGATTCGGAAAAGGAGTCGGAAAATCGTGGTAGGTAGTAACCTTAACGAAGTACCTGACCTACATCGAGGAAATTGCCGCCGTCGGCCCGTTGTAAGGTACTTTATTTCGGAAAGGAAGAGGTCGCCTCCCAGAGGGAAGGGAGAGGGAACCCTCTTCCGGAGGTCCAGGGAGGTTCCAGAGTTCTGGGTCTCATCGAGGATACAAATAAATGAAAAGACCAAGAAACTCTCGAGGGACATTTCCCCTCCCTTGCTACGTCACCCTTATTTCGTTCGATTCCATTTCACCCCCCCCCTCCCTCCCTCCCTCCACCCATTTCCATTCAGTCCCATTCCAAAATATTTCGGAACCACCCACCCACTCCCCCCTTACTCTCCTCTCCACCCACCAGATATTCGCGACCGATGCTAATGTCTCTAGTGAAAGACAGTCCTTGCGGTTCTGCGAGATTGAATTTCCTTCCGAGTACACAGGTGTGTATTTCGCGTATGTATACATATATATATATAGGTATAAAAGACATTAAAGTAAAACCATATTGACTCCCCCATGGGAAATTACAGCGGTATAGCGATATACGACTAATATTGCTGTACCGGCATGATGTTCTCTATATGACGTCATACGCGGAGTCGGATAAATTATATGTATACACAAGTAACGGTGACCCCCTAGCCCAGTTCGACTACACGTGCCACCCTTCCGTGGCTCCAGGTCGTCAAAGGGTTACAAATTGTGGCTTCGTTGCCTTTGGGCTAGGTCAGGGTTTCAAGCTGTGCTTATTATCCGCACGAGCGCACGCCGGGTACAGTTATTCGGCGAAATGAGGAAAAAGAGGACGACGGTCGCTCACGAGAAGCGCGAGGGGATGCTGATACTGGTAAAGTAATAGTTACGTCATCGCAAAATACATATTTCATCCGGACATCCGTATTTATGCGGGAACATCGATATGACGCAACACGATGGAAAAAAAAGGAAGAGAAAAAGCTACTAACGTGGAAGATAAAAATATTCGTATCTTTTGGTGGAGCATAAGTAATCTTGTGACTGAAATTTTTTGATATCGGTACATTGATCTGTGAAACGTCATGCTAGAGGAGTATCGTTATCCTTTTATGAGTTATTATTTAAGGTTTCATCCGAGTTACCGATCTGAGTGGCTTTACAAAATTGTTTGCATCTGCAGTGATACTTGAACGATGCTTTTTTTCTTACAGCATCCACCGAGAAAAAATTGAAATTTTTCGTGAACGTAGCAACGAATGGGTCAGTGACGTCACGAGCGTAAGGACCATGTCCATCTTACGGTCGTCCTTGCGGCAGCCGATGGGCGTCGGCTTTATCAGGGCTTGGCCGAGTATGGGAATCGGCCTGATCGTTAGGAACTCTCGGGGATAATCGTGTAGTTGATGTTTAACCATGCAGACCCCATCGCAGGTTATATCGAGCAAGATTAGCCGAGGCTCCTTCGTCTCCGCTTACAGCGCCGTATCGTGGCTGCGCCTGCAACTACATTTTCCTACGGATTAGCCGATAACGAATAGCGTCGCAGAGCCAAGCTCGAGCGTCTCTGTCGCATTGATTCGTACAGTCCCTGTCGCGTGAAATCTCACTCTGATACCGATCGTAATTTTTGGCGATTTATATCGAAAATTTATCGGGCAAATCGATACTCGAAATTTGAAAAAAATTAAGACCCTGTATCATCCCTTTAAATGCAAACCATACGAATACCCATAATGAATTATTTTTTTGCTACCCCCTCCCTCCAGTACACGTATAAGCACGTGGAAGAAGCAGGTACCTGAAATAAGGGTTGTTTTTGAGTCCATATGGGTTGCAAGGGTCTGTTGGTAAATTTTGTCATTGATTCAGCCTGCTGTTTTCTAATAGTTCGATCGCGTTGTTCAAAACTATGCGAGTTGTCACGTGTGTGCGCTGTGGCATGTATGCTTCCGGGTGGGGGTGGAGGGTTGGAGGGGGGTGGGAGGAGGGTGGAGAAAACGTCGAGCGGTACTCCTCTAACCATTGCTGGGAAAATGTATGTATTATGGAATTACTATGGTTTAAGTGAAAAGCGCTTCCTTCATTCTGAACAACCCTTATGCACGGTACCCCGATATTACCCCCTTCAACCCCCTCTCCATCGCGTAACTTCGTTAATGCACACGTGTCGTGTCTAATGAGTTATAATCAGGCGAGGAGCGTTGAGTGTAGTTTAATGGTTTGTTCGCCGGCATTAGGCTCTCCTTTTAGCATGTAATAACGCTTCGTTATTGCGCGAGGCAGCCACCCTGTAATTTCGCGGGCCAATGGCTACCTCAAATAATTAAAGCAATTTACGTGACGTATATATGGTCCCAGCACTTTATTTCACTTTGGAGAGGGGGGGGGGAGATTTTTTTCGTAATATCGTTCACCGACGATTACTCCCGAGACGCTCGTGACGGTTTTTTTGAAATTTTTTATACCGTTGGTAAAAAAAATTTTTTGGGGTGGGAAAATGATTTTTTAATTTCTCTCGATCACCCCTACCCCCGCCTTTTGTCTTTATTTTCACCGTGACGTCACGATGCGCTGGACGCTTTTTCGTCTAATCGCACGTTAACTCGCCCGACTTCATCGACGTTTGAATAACCATTGTAAATGCGATATTAACGTGCAATTTGCCGATTACAATGGCCGCCGTGCATTAGCATCGCCGACGTCGTTTCGCTCGTGAATTTCGACGTCATTGCCGCGATGGTCGGCCCTGCGTACGTCGCCATTAAGGAGCAATTCACTCGCATTCGAAATGCGATGTTAAATATTTCAAACGGCTCATCAACCGGACTGTTACGACTATTAGGATTTTTAATGTGATTAATAATAAACATCCGTAGTACGTTACGCGCTAATCGTCGGCACAAATTTCACGAGATTTAATTGTCGCTGTATATATTTTCACACTGTTTTACCGACGCAGCAACAACGAACTTACCATTCTCGCTACGTAAGCATTTCTAATCCCCACTGGTTCGTTTCGTTGATTACGAAAAATTATTTCAATATATTCGCCTAATATTTCTTCGCATCCTTTATTGTCCTAAAACAGTATCTTTTCTTCACTATCATTTCTTATCGCTCTAATTGAGCTTTAACGACTTGCGCAATTACCTTGTCCAAGACCCGAATAACTTTGTCACCTCGAAGGGCCACTTGAAGTTCCCACATGTAGTTGTAAGTCGTAGACTAGTTGGGTACCAGTGGGGAAACCATAGAGAAACAGTACAAGAAATTCCCGCTAGAGGGACGCTAGACCTGGCTAGACTACGGTGATTGCGATTTAACCCAGTCAAGTTTTCCTTCTCACCCGCCCTACGTATTCCCAGACGTTTCCAGCGTTCCTGTCCTTGCCAAACTTACTTTACTTACTTCGAGCAGTGCTGCGCATTCGAATAGGACGTGTATCTTCTATTTTCCTCCGACTCCATCAGGCACACGTGTCTGTCTCTGTTTACGTAACAAATTCCTACGAAGATTTCAGATCACAAAAACAACGAACGATACACGGTACTCATACAGCCAATACGATTGATCCAAGATCACTGAAAATAATAAAATTAAAATCGTGTGACGTCACTCAAACAATAGGGAATTCTAAATCTAGATTTAAAGTTCTCCCAGAATCTCTGGAAAAATATGACGGACGGCTCCACAGATACGCTTTTGATAATGGGAGCTCGGATATAGTTTCGTAACAAAGTTACGCGAAGCGTCGAGTGGTACGGGGGGGGCCGGGGAGGGGTGCCCCACGGCTGCGCTATTTATTCAAAAGGCAAACTATTTGTTTTATGCAAATCGCGTTAAACCAAGGCTAACCGTAGCAAAGGGGCGGAGAAGAGGGGGTCTGGAAGGGGGAAGAAGATGGCTCAACATTTTAAACGACTCATCAGTCAGATCACTGCAATCTCTACTAGATCCAAGGAATAAACGTGACGTCATTTCCGGGAATAAAGATTTCTCCTCGTATCGTCCCCTCTCCCCCCCCCTCCCTCCCTCCTCACCCCTCATCGTCAACCACCCTCGTCATCCACGTCAAAATTCTACCATCACCAACCTCCTTCCTTCCTTCTCCTTCTTCGGCTGGTCCTCTGCTCTCGTGTATTTTCATCCGTTTTCACCTTCCTGACGCTGAGCTGATCGTCATCTGCTCCAGAAATCCTAATTGAAATAACTCGTCCTCGGCCGACGTTCTTAATGGCTTAACAATGTCGACATTCCGCACTACCCTCTTGGCGAGCTCAGAGCTCTAAGCCCAGCTACCGAATTGTCCGACTGTAATAATTCATGGCGAGGGTCTAATTAAATTCGGTTCCTCTAACGAGCTGTCGCGGACCTCGAGAAAGCTGGAGGAGAGCTGGCCCCCGTTGTTAGCTCGCCCGACAATTTCTCACGGTTTACCACAGCAAATCCACCAGGAGTACCAACCGCTTCTGGGTAGGAAAGTGCTGCTTGAAGTAAGGAGCTTTTTAATGGAACTTTCTTTACCGAATCGCAGTAGGTCCAGCCAGGTGACCTTCTGCCATTCGAACGCTTGAAATTGGAAATTATTTAATTTTTAAAACTTTTTCTTTTTTAATCATACAGTTTTACGTGATGTCTCAGTTATTTTTTTTGGGTTACGAAACTGCCGGTAATTTTTTTATGGGCTGAATCTTGGTCTCTTTCGTTGGTGCATTTAACTCGTGATTTTACGTAGACGCTATTTTACTTGGAAAAACTTCAACAATACCTACCGTTGCCCATTGTTGTCTTTTGCTCATTCGAATTTCCCGCTCTTTACTCGCTGCGTTTTTTTTTTATAAGGAAATACAGGAATACATCGCTCGGTCTTGTTTCTTGGTTCCGCCAGCCTTTGAATTGGACTTTATTTCGAAGGATGCATTCAGTAATTAATTCGTGATTTATTCGCTCGATCTTACGAAGGTTCCAGGTGGAACCGTGCGGTATTTATATTCTAGATTGTTATGGAAAAATGAGGAGAAAAAGTCGAAAATTAGACATAGAGAGTAGTCGGTTGTCGGGTTCATGCATATAAACGGTTTTTATATAGCATGGATGTGGGTCGCGTATCGACGCTGGGGCAGGCGTCGGCGTCGACCAGAACGCGAATTGCGAACGGACAGAGCGTGGAAGTACGTGTGCACCCTGACAAAAGCGACATAATTGGATTCCATTGAAACCGTGTTCCAGGCACATTTTTTGCAGTGTCTATTTTTTTTCCCTTGTCCAGCCCACGTGACACTTTCGACTGAATTTCCGCAATCCGAAACGTCAAATCGCGTCGCCCCGCCACTCGTCTCCTCCGGGAACGTTTCCTGTCCCATGTGTGAGCTTCGCTTTATTTTCGCCCAGAGTCAAAATTTTCGTTACCCAAACGTCACTGCGAGACCGATGAACGAGCATGATTTCTTAAAGCGGGATGTCGTCCATGAAATATTTAACATATAAACGCTTACTATGTCTGTTACCAAGTGAATAAAAAATTTTTTGTATTTTTCTTTTCCTCTCTTTATCGATTTTCTCACAATTTTCTCTACACAGACATCCCAGTCGTCTCCATAGAAGCTCTTGTCTAACAGTGCTAGAGGGAATCGCACAGTGCAAGACGTACTGGATGGATTCAACCTGGTCCAATTCCAAATTCCCATAGACGAAATTCCAGTACCCATGCTGATTCCTGAAATTCCCAATCCGCACGAACGGTCCCGATTAACTCGGAACATTCCAAGAGACCACTGATAAATAGTCGGTCATTACCAACCTGTCGAGCATTAACCGCACACGGAATACGGGATTGTGCAGTAGTCCATTCGCCGAAACTCCATTAGGAAATCAATGCACCCCAAAAAACAACATCCCCGAGCCCCGTTGGCTGTGAGAGTTTATAAAATTTGTCTTAAAAAAAAAAAAATGATCCCCCCCAAAAAAGAGAGCGCTAGGTTAAAAATATAAATGTAAAAGACCATCCAAAAGAGTTCTCAAGCACGACAACGTCGTCTCTCACGAAGAAGACCAATTTGACATAACGCGCGGTCCCACCAGGAGATTTAACCCTGGTATCTTTGGTCGCGCACCAAGGGTGGGATAAAGGATAGGGATATATTATCTAACTACCGCTGACTTTAGCTAATTCTATTAGCTGCCGAGCCTTCCCTCGGGATTAATTTTGCGGCTTCTCTCGCAGTTAATTCTAATGGCTCTCGGCTCGTAACCTCTCTCCCTTCCACCCCCTACCACCGTCCCACTCGAACGACCCATCCTCTCCCTTTTACCCACGAAAATATTTTTTACCACAAAATTAAGCTACCTTCGCTCTGGTAACGACCAAATGTTTTATGCCTCTCATCCATAATTCCCCTCGAGTCTCCTCCATCCCGTGTAAAAAGTCAATGCCGAAATAACGCAAACGCAATATCCAAAAAGAAAAGTCTCCTCCTAAGGTACGTTCGTAGTTCGTAGCACGAGCCGCGAAGTCACTCCGAGTGGAATTTGGACGATTCGTATGTCCCAGTGAAGCTCGTGAGCTTTTTCGTTCGTATAGTCTGTGCGTGGTAGTATGTATATGTACCGATAGAACAAAGCGGTCGCTTCGGAATAATTGGTTATCGATTTACAGGGAATCGGCCGGGTCTTGATAATCCTGGAGCCGACGTCCCTCTGGCTCGTACGAGCTTTCAAAAGCGCAGACTGCTCATGGAGCGTCAGGATAGATAGGGAGCACAGTTACCGATGCGTCGCCACGTGTGTCCCTGCCTATACGTAAAGTTATACGAGAGCGGAGAGGCAGTCATCGACGCGTGTATACCCTTTATGTACATAAGTATACCTATATATACACAGAAGTATCGCTATCACGTGCGTACGAGGGTAGCAATGCCCGGAGCTCCTCGTCGCAAGGGTTCATGAAAGCGTATTTCCCATTTTAAACCGGCGGCCGTTGGCGCGAGTCGTTGAACGACCGAGATAAATATTTAATCGAAGCGACGATCTACGCTGTGTACGAGCTTTAAAAGCGCACCAGCGGGCTTATTGCATTCCATAAAAATAAATGGATCGGGCTACGCTGATCGCATCGGCCGCCAGCTCGGACCCAGACTCGTTGGTCGCTGTCCGGTGCTGGAGTTAACGAGTCGTGCCGCTGGAGGTTTATGTGGTGCGGAGGATAGAAAGATACGGTTAAAGAATGGATGAATTAAAAGAAAAAGGCGCCTTCGCAATGTAGGATCTTCTTAGGTGCGAATCCTGCGTTGCGGGTTGGAATCTGGGTTTAAGAATTTTCGAAGACTACCCTGTCAAGGGTTTGGGGTGATTCTGAAGTTTGACTCTGGCTGGGCTTAGATCATGATAATAACAGTTGGTACACCCTGGCTTTACGGTATGGTATCCCATCGACGGAAGTGGCAATGTTCATCCTGGATGATGGGATCTTTCTTGGTCATGCGTCTTCTGGGGGATACGAAGCTCGCGCGGAATTACCTGTCACCTAGGGGATTCCTTCCGGCCTTCGTAACCTCTCTGCTCTTTACTGTATATCCTGCTGAGCCTCTTCTTCCGGAAGGAATCTTCCGCTTTCACAACGGTAACCGCTGTTCCCAGTTTGTCCTCGACTAATACCGGCACTCTTGTTTGCGTAGGTCACCAGTGGCTCAAGACTAATTTGGACGTTACGCCTGAATCCGGCTGGGCCGTGGATCCCTTTGGGCACGGGGGAACAATTCCGTATTTTCTAAAGGCTTCCGGCGCTTCCGGTACAGTCATCCAGCGCATTCATTACGCCTGGAAGCAGTGGTTTGCCAAAAAGAGATACGGCGATTTCGTCTGGCGTCAACCCTGGGACCAGAGTGGATCGGCTGATATGCTAACGCATAATCAACCCTTTGACATCTACAATATCAAACATTCGTGCGGTCCGCATCCCCACGTCTGCTTGAACTTCGACTTCAGGAAGATACGCGGCGAGTACACGGAGTACTCCGTCAAGGCGATGGACATAACCGAGCATAACGTTAAGCAGCAGGCTGAACTCCTCCTGCAGCAGTACTCGAGAACTGGTTCGCTCTTTCCTCACAACGTGGTGCTCATGCCTCTCGGGGATGACTTCAGATACGATCACGCCGTCGAGTGGGATCAGCAGTATACGAACTACAAGATCCTATTGGATTACATAAACAGCAGGAAGGAGGAGTACAATGCTGAGGTTGCATTTGGTACGCCGAAGGATTATTTTCGTGAAGTAGAAAAACGCGTGGAGAAGTTTCCCTCGCTGAAGGGCGACTTCTTCGTCTATTCCGACATCTTCAGCGAGGGCAGACCGGCCTACTGGAGTGGATACTTCACCACGAGACCGTACATGAAGATCCTGGACAGGGAGCTCGAGGCCAACCTCAGATCAGCTGAAATTCTTTACAGCATAGCGTTAAACGTTGCTAAGCAGTCCAACATGGATATTAAATTATACGAGACGTACTTTGAGAAGCTGGTGAAGGCCAGGAGGAACCTGGGTCTGTTTCAGCATCACGACGCAATCACAGGAACCTCGAAGGCCTTCGTCATGAAGGATTACGCTTTGAAGCTCTTCGAATCCATTTCCGACATGACGAGTCTTCAGAGCTTTGCCATTCAGTCCTTGGCAGCTACCACAGCCAAGTCAAATTCGGTCTACGTTCTTCCAGAGTCCGACAGGGACAGCTACGAGAAGCTCCCGAAGAAGATTCCGATATCGGTCAGCCCCCAGGAGACTAAGAAGATCGTCCTCTTCAATCCACTTGCTCAGCCTCGCCAGGAAGTGATATCCTTGAAGGTCACCACGTACAAGATCCGCGTACTGGATCCGCAGAAGAGTCCCATACCCTATCAGATAATTCCGGTTATGAACGCCACCAGCATCACCCACGAGGTCTACGTGATCCTCTTCATCGCTGAACTTAAGCCCCTCTCAATAGCCACTTACCATCTTCAGTACGTTGAGAAGGTACCGAGCGAGGCCATTTCCACGGTTTACTGCAGCAGATGTGGCAAGGACACCCTCTTCCCAATAAAGCCAATGCAGATCGGCGACGTGCAGCTCGAGAGCCACAGGATGAAGCTCCTCTTCGACGGTCAGACGGGCTTTCTGAAGAGAGTGACGAAGAAGTCATCTGGAAAGATCATGCAATGCGCTATACAATTCGCGGCCTACCCGTCGGCGCAGTTTCACAGTGGAGCATACCTCTTCATGCCGGATCCCAATCTGCGTGACAATGACAAGGACGTCCTGGAGGTCTACACGCCCCACCAGAAGATCTACATCATCTCCGGGCCACTCAGCTCCAGATTGACTGTCGAGTATGGTCGCTTGCTTACGCACCACGTGGCCATCTATCACGCCGAAGGTGGCCTTGCCGAAGCCATCTACCTCAGGAACATCGTGGACTTTGAGACCCCGCCCAAGAATCGCGAGACCGAGATGTTCATGAGGGTCCAAACAGACATCCTCAACGGGGATCCTCCGGAATTCTATACGGATCTGAACGGACATCAGATGATCAAGCGGACCAAGATCGAGAGGATTGGCATAGAGGGTAATTACTTTCCCATAACAACAATGGCCTACATCGAGGATCCGAACCAGAGGTTGACCCTGATGGTGAATCACGGCCAGGGTGCTGCCAGCTATCAGCCAGGCTGGCTGGAGGTGATGCTGGACAGAAGAACCTTGTACGATGATTCCAGAGGGATGGGCGAGGGCCTCCTGGACAATCGTAAGACGGTCATGAAGCACTGGCTCCTCCTGGAGGACGTAGGCTCCATCCGGGATCAATACTCAAAACCATCCCTGTTCGCTAATCATTTGAGCAACGCATTAAATTATCCAGTTAACATATTCGTAGTGGACGGCACGGAATCCGAAGTGAAGTTGTCACCGGAAGTTCGGTTACTTACTCAGAGCTTCCCCTGCGACCTTCACCTTCTCAATCTCAGGACCAATCACGATCAGAAGCTTCCTCAGTTGCCTGTCAATAGCGCCCTGATGGTCTTGCACAGGCAAGGGTACAGCTGTGCTGTAGGTGCTGACACTGTCCTGAAGCATTGTCCGATCAGTGATCACATAGTCCAGGGTACGTCGTTCTTCAAACTCAGCCCGAACGTCACAAAGATGTCGTTGACGGGAACCAGGAGTCAGAAGCAGCTCAAGGATGGTCTTCAAGAAGTCAGTCTTCTGCCAATGGAAGTTCAAACCTACAGCGTGAACTTTCTGCAGTGATTAGGATACGATTAGTCTCAAGACGCTTGAAACGAACTGCTTTAGGAAATTGATTTTAATCAAACTCGATTTTTGCCGTGTTGCGCCAATGGTCTCGGGGGTCGATTTACGCAGACAAATTCCCCCTAAAAGAATATTAAAAAATAAAACAGAAAGAGGATTGAAAAAGGGTAACGCTTTCATAATGAAAAAAAAAAGAAATAAAGGGTAACTTACCCCACTACCTTCACGTGTTTGCATGGCAACCAGGATCGTTAATTATTACTAATCAGTCGTGCCGGTAAAAGGAATAAACGAATATAGGCGGCCATGTTCGTTATTCGGCAAATGGCAAATGGCTGGACGAAACTGCCAGGACAAAATTACACGGCTGTCACTCGGTACCACTCGATTTTTTCTCTCTTTCTCTCTCTCTCTCTCTCCGATGCTTTCTACCATCCCTTTTTATACATATACAAACGTTCGTCTCTTTTGTACGACAATTATTCAAAGATTAACGTCATTGCGTCCTATAGATACAAAACTGTACACCTATTACACCTATTGCTCTTTATATAAATACTATATATATATACATACACACAGAAAAATGACTCCTAGGACAAGTAACATTAATGATTTCGAACGAACCGTAATGTTGTACATATCAGCCTCGACTTGCTAAGTATATTGTATTTGTAATAGGTCGATATCGAAATAATGATTGTAAATCTTACCTATTTTCGTAATGTCTGCGCCATTGCGCGGAAGAAACGACCGAGAGTGTTCTCGTTTGCGACTGAGACTTTCTCGAGTACGAAAGGGATACTGAAAATAGATAAGAAAGACGCAAAAGAATTATGCGCCCAATGTCCTCGGCAACCGTGAGAAAATGGCGACGCGTGTAAGTAAGTAAAATGAAAAATAATGCAAGATGCGCAGAACGATGCGCGGTGAGTTACGATCGAGCGAACTTCGCGTTCGTCCGATTCTCGTTAACCTTCGTTGTTTCACAGAAAGTTCTTCCAGGATGGTTGGGATAAATATTGAATTTGACATATTCCGAGAAAGCGAAGACTCTGATATTTATTCTTTAGACTCACTAGACGAGATTAGACGAAATTTATTGGCGATATTCAATATGGATTTTTGTAAATAATTAATTAATGTAATTGAGGTTAATAACCAATCCGATAGCTTTAAAAAAGGAGTTTTTAATATCGCATTGCCAGTAAATATAAATCTGGACCAAAGTCGCGTGTCGGATCGAAAGGAGGTATATATAGTATATGTGTGTAGTAAGTAAAAAAAATTTTTTCAGGTTAGATTTATGCAAAAACCGGAAGCGAATAACAATCGTAGGATTATAAAAAAAATTTCGCAATGTCAATGAGTAATAACGAAAAGGACATGAGTCCTTGAACAAGAATAACTCGAACTTCCGGTTTAACGTAAACTAAAGAAAATCTTTTATGATCGTTTGAAAGAAAAGGGCCGCTCATCGGATAATGCAAAATCTTTCGTGACACGCGAGCTTTACGACTGATTGTAAATAGAATTGTAATTTTGTCATTTTTTTCTTCTTTTTTTTGAGTATTTTTTAAGTCAATCGGTATTACCGCATGGTGACACTTGAGTTTGCTAGATGACAAGCTAAATTTTTACGTTATTTTTTAAATCGTTCTTTAAATTATTAGAAAAAAGTTTTTTATAATTGTTCAAATCACGAGAGGAACTCCTATGACGATAGAAATATGCGTGTAATGATACTGTAACATACTACGTGTTTGTGCTGTCTCTAGAGAAGAATTATATATATATATAAAGTAAAGTAAAGTATATATATATATGCTGCGACAAAACGATTTACAAATTCTATAAATTTTATCCTAACTCGTTTTGGCGCAGATGACGAAGAATGAATGATTAATGATAATTATACGATATTCCTTACGTTACGATGTAACATTATATTTATTAAATAAACATAGTAAACAATATTTTATTCGACCTAACATCATATATTACCATTGAAATTAAAAATTACCTCGATTTTATTTTTATCCAAATAACGAGTATCGAACCTAACCTAATCAGACAATATATCTCATCAAATAATTCATCACTGTACCTATTGATTTAAGCCGATTCGAGTTCAAAAACCATAGGATAACAGGAAAGCCTGATAAAATTGTATAAACAGTAAACGAAAACGAAATTAAATGTCATGGTCAGGCGATAACAAGAGAATTGAATGTATTTTTATTGACATAGGGAAAATTGGTAATTCCAGTCAATCAAGTAAAATCTGCATATCAAAAAAATACTACGGTCACGGTAGAAATATTCGCATTCGATTATTATACGAGCCTTAATAAAAGACGTGGGTACCGTTATCACTTATCATTCGAGTAGTCAGGGACAATCAGACGAAACCCCTTAATTAACTGACCCTTCCAGAATTCAAAGCCAGACGCAGCCCTGTGGTTTTTGCTATCTTGTGACAAAAAAAAATTAAAAGATCACAGGATCCTTGGGCAGGACCAAACCGTTCACTGACTGGCTCCAGTAATTTCAGGATTCCATAGCAAAATCCCTCGGTCCATTTCTTCTCGTTTTGTCTCCAGCATCCGTAGGACAAAGGCTTATCAATCATATACAGAGAGCACCGAGAACACTGCAGGGACCTGAAGTGCTTGTGCCACGGGGAGCCTTTGTTAATGGAAAGGAAATTGAACCAGTTGCAATTAAAACTTGGACCGAAGGTTAATAAATCCAGGTAGTAAAGCAGAGCCGAACTTACCAAAATGAAGTTGCACCAAACTGATGGATTTCATGGGGGATGATCACGCTTGGTAAAGGCACGTGCACACCGCAATATCTACCAGTGCAAAGCATGTATCGTTATTTGATTTTAGCAATTAAAAAAAAAGTACCTTTGTATCAGCTTCAGATTTAGGATATGCACTCGTTTTTAGGAAATTTTTAATGTGACATTTTTTTTCAAGCTGTATAGCCAGTCTTGTATCATCCATCTTAAGCTTTTTTTCAAATTTCGTTTGGAGACAAGTGGCGTGCTAATTTATATGGAAATATCTCCCGACGGATTATAAATCACAGACTCTT
The DNA here is from genome assembly GCA_036026315.1 of Trachelus stipa. Lineage (NCBI taxonomy): Eukaryota > Metazoa > Arthropoda > Insecta > Hymenoptera > Cephidae > Trachelus > Trachelus stipa. The sequence continues at coordinate 321,762 of JAYRCB010000657.1, forward strand.
CTTTGGCTACGACGACGTCGGCGTCGCGACGGACAAATTATTCTACGTATTCTACGAGGCGCCGGGCACTTTTCTACTTGACGGTCTTATTGCTTTCTTTTCTTAAGCCGCGTTCATATAACTTTTTTAACGGTATCTTTCTGATATAAACTGTGGCAAAATTCTTAAGCCGCGTTCATATCTTATGTACGCTAATTATATTCTGTGTATGGAATTTGGGCTTTAAGCTTAAATAACCTATCGCTATTATTCTGTCCTGTTCTGGAAAATCCCTTTTTTATCGTTTTGATAAATTTTTTTTTTATACTACCATACAATGTAATTAAGGTAAGTCTAGTAGGAGTGTACATTGTTTTGTGAAACATTGTTTGGTAAATTATTAAATTCACGGGCGAAGCCGGTGTAGTGGAATATCGGGTGTCCCGTTTCAAAGTCTATGAGGAATTCTCCATTGCGTCATAACAGTGTGTACGGATGAAATTCCCTGAGGGTAATGCCTTACGCATAGGGAGACTTTTAGAATTCCTTCTAAGTTTAATCCTGACTTTCTTTCTCTCCTTGGACGTCCTCTGTCCTTCCAGGCCAATTTTCATTTTCAGTCTTATTGACTTTCGCGTGTTTGGAATCGACAAAGGAAAAAGATTTGAAGAAAGTCGACGGTCGTTAATAATATTGCCAAATGGGGAAAAAATTCCAGACGTTATCCACATTCTGAACGTGGAAGGCAATCCAAAGGCAAAAACAAAAGTCAAGTAGAAGAGAAGCGGGATAGAAAGGATAAGAGGAAAAAGAAAAAAAAATCCATCGATCGGCCGATCATCGATGATGGATTTTAATTTTGAACTCTGACCCAATCGTCCGTCTAACGAAAGCTGCCGAAGGATTTGGACAGGCAAGATAGTCGAGAGTTCAGGAAATGACTTACCCGTTTGCCGATATAATAAAGTTGCGAAATACAAAAGTGAGACGGAAGGTAGATATTTAATTTTCTAAGAAAAACAATAAAGCAGAGATTCAGAGTCGGGTTAGTAAAGGTGTTGCTTACGTTTCTCTTGTCCTTAATTTTCTTCTTCTTCTCGCTTCTAGTGTCTCTGAAGAGCTAAGACACATTGCGCGAGATTATTTAGCCGCCCGAAGAGGAAGGAAGGAGGCGAGGAAGAAACGAAATTTTCAATTTACACTGCAGCGCAGCGCATCGAATCGAGTTTCAGAGCTGAACGAGTCCAAGTAAATTGGATCATTCGTTTAAGCGAACTAAATTCACTTTTCCCATGATAAAAATTCTCTTCCAGACAGATACGATCCGTATACCCATTGAACGAGGGGAAGCGAAGTGAAAAAAAGGTGGAATTTAATAAAAAAAAATTTCATTAACAAATTCCATCAATTTCATATTCATTACTTTTATCAGGCTCGATTTCTACCTCGTATCTAAATCGATAGGGACACACAGTACGAGGGTGGATTGATAAGTTTCCGGCCTGACCAAGAAATGGCGCCACTAGGCCTACCTGAAGGTGACATTT
>JAYRCB010000657.1:323387-406132 GCA_036026315.1 Trachelus stipa
AAATAAAAAAAAAAAATTTTAAATAACCTTGTTTTTCTTAGTCAGGCCGGAAACTTATCAATCCACCCTCGTATATCAGAGAGGCGGTTGACACGTCTAAGAGTGTCGGTAAAACGTATTGGTTGACGATAAAGAAAGAAGGTGACGAAGGTCCAGGGAGAAAATTCAGCAAGGAAATTCACGATCGTTCGTCGTTTAAGCGACTTGGAATCTTTCTTTTTTGTTTGGTCAAGCCGAAGGCCTCTTCTGGAACCTGGCGGAACTGGGAGCCGCCATTTATCTAAGGAACTTAAACGCGCCCCCGGAAAGCCAGCAAGATAAATTGCCATCCCAAGCACAGTGTAAGCCGGGGCCCTCTTTTCTATAGTGTATTCACGGCTTGTAGCCGATAGCCAAGTGAGAAAATCCACTCGATCTCTGGCTGGCTAGGGAGACTGGCTGCCGGCTGACTAGCAGGGGATCGGGATCGTATCAAAAGTTTCTGCTGCAAACTCCGGAAATTCGAATATATAGTTATACACTCCCATACAGATACAGCACAAAGATAACCTGAATCGTTCCAGTATACGTAACGAAAATGACATTTCTGCAATCATGTCTCAAGATGACGCAAGAGCAGCAGGGAATTAGGCGTTATCGCCAGACATTTGTAACTGGCGTAAAAGTAATTTCAAGTTTCCCCTCGCTCGAAAACGCCCTCGTCCTCGACACCTTAGATTGGAAATGATTAAAGAACTCGAACAGTCCTGAAGTTATCAAAAAGAATCCAAAAAAAAAGAAACGAAGCGTCCTCTGCCCTTTACACTCCCGCCGCACGGCTGAAATGATAACCAGTGACAGCAGAGCGTCTCTAGACTGGATTTATGAACGCAACTAACCTACCTACCGAAGGAGCGCGACAGTGGCGCCGCCGTCGGCGTAACCCCAAACATTTTCTCAAACTTACCACGGTATTTTAATTAGATTCGCCGGCGAGCATAGCGCAGCGAAACTCCTTCAAGAGGTTATAAGATACCTGACGCTCCAGGAAGAGGAACTTCCAAGCAGTTTCGAACTACTGTGTCTTCTTGGTCGTGGCCGAGGACTGTAAACATGTTTACACATCTTCGTATTTTCCGTCTGCAGCTTTCTCAACGAATTTTGCTACACTCTACCGACTATATATATATATATATCCAGGCTATGTGACAAACGCACTCTTCCGCGACGTAGACATCCAGCTTCCCGGAGCAACTCCTCGGCACTAAATCTTAGCTATTTAACCAAGAGACAATCACCGCACGAACATCCTCATAGGTACGACTTGTCTTTCTCGTGTAAAATTAGTATGCAGCAGACGACACTAGCGACAACTGGTGGGACATACGTATATGAGAGTCGTTAATATTTATCGTTTGACTTTATTAGAAGCACCGTTCACCAGGAGTCTCTGACGCTTTGACCTCCGAGAACTTTTGCCAATCCAGTCTAGTTGGATCCAGAGTACGATTCGTATGACGGGATATGTCGCTGACATTTTCGTTAAGAATTTCAGGAATGCAGGTAAGTGAAAATGCATGGGCAGTTATGGAGAGACTTTCGGAAAAATATGGCAAAAGTGTTTCAAGTATTAGGAGAGGGAGGCATAACGATGGCGTCACTGATAATCAGCAATGCATTCAAACGTGATTCTGTCTGAATGAATATTATTACGTATAACAGCCTGTAGACTTCAATAAATCATATTTAGTGAGAGATCAAAATTTGGGTACCTCGATGAGTGAGTAATTTGTGGAAACGATTGCGTAATGTCTTTCTTGACGCACTGTATTTTTAAGTCAATTCATACGTGTAATTTAAATTAGAATTTCCAGTGTTCGTTACAGCATTTTGTGTATCGCTAGACTATTTCTTATCCGTATTATTTATATCTTTGTGTAGCAAATATAAAGATGGTGTCACTATACGGTTTACGACCTGTCGTAAACGATGTATCGAAAATAATGGTGATCAGCATACACGATTTGTTGGCTCAATACGTCTTCGATAGTTACGGCATTTGGGGCATCGATCTTTCTCAAAGTCATCGAGCCATGTCATAGACATCAGTCTCACAATCAGTTCGTAGGATTACTCGTTGATAAATCGTAATCAAATTTGGATTTTCCTATGCTCTGATTTGTAAGATTCATTTACCAAACATTGTCTCACGATTCGCAAACCGCGACGCACTGTTACAAAACGCAGAGATACGTCGGTCTAAAAGTTCGGTGTGATTTTTTGACGGTTCGAAAGCAACGCGAGTCTAACCAAATGAGGTAATTTTCTATAAAATAACGTAAATATGTGGTAAGATGGAAAAATAAACTATATTTAGTGTAAAGTCATGCATATGCATACTTTTTAACGTTTTATGCAGCGATAAGAACGTCTTGCTAGGGACTTCATAGTTTTCAATTTGTCACAGTTTGTCAAGAAAAAACCCAAATTCAACTTATAAAAAAACTGTAGATAAGCTTAAAAAAGTCAACAAAATTCGTTTAATAACGCTGTAGATTATTGTGTCTTTCTATAAATTTACTAGCGAGAAACGGCGCTATCTTGCGGTTGGTTCAGCAACCACTTTAACAATGAATGTCTCGCCTTCGAAATCCACGAATGAAATGATTAATCGTAATCACGAAAGAGACGTCGAACTGAATCTGCTTTGATATTCTTTAAGTTTCTTTCTACATCTTTTTTCTCCGTCTCTATGAATCTTTCCTTTCGTTCCGTGTCACTCCCTTTGATCGCCGTCTCTTTCTTCTTGTTTACGTATATCATACACGTCATAGCTTTTGAAACGCATTTACAAGTTTTTATAAAATTAGCAGTTTGACTATCATTGCCAACATACTGAAAGCTGGTCAAGGTTTACATAATAATTAATTTTAAATAAAGTCTTTAACTTAATGAGGATAGGACTCTTGCTTTATATGTATGTATATGCGCACGAGTTACATGCAAAGAAAGGAGGAGTCATAAATTAATATTATTATGTACTATATGTACACTGTTAGCTATATGTATACATATATTATTCTACGCCTTGTGTTTAATTCGTAAATGATAATCATTATTCGTTGACTGGACGTACATATGTATTTCAGTAAAAAAATAGAGGCTATGACGCACGACACTTTCGCACGTTTCATAAGTACTTCTGGCAAGTTCATGAGAAATGTGAAACTGAATAGGAGTATTTGAGAAATATTAAAAGAATAAATAGCAAGACGGCCATCGTTTCTTTTCTTTTGAATGCAGGTAATACGCATACGGGCACTTAATCCCTGGTTGACATTGACCATTTGACTGATCGCCTAATTTCCATTTGTTACGCAATTGATGCAATTAGATACGTCAATCGGCGAGATAATAGGCTATGGAAAGGTTTCGCCCAGAACGTTCCGACGCTCGAGATCGTATGAGAAAACTTGTTTTTCTAAGGTCTGATATGCGTTAACAAACTTTTTAATGCTGCTCTGTAAACAATAACGATCCACTACTTCCGTGCGGTCTTTCGGAAATATTTAATGAGACTATTCCAGCGAGGAACAACTGCTCGCAGACGGTACCGTGTTATAGACACGACGGTAGACATAGACGGTACCTTGTTATCAGAGAGAAACGAGGCGCCGGCCCTCCGGGAAGCAAGTCAAGTTTAGTAGTACTGCATGCGCCAAATAAACTACCGCCCGAACATTCGTGACTCGTGCGTATAAATTATCCTGAGCAATTCACCAATAGCATACCTTGTATTAGGTATATGTATGCGGGAAAAGATGCGAGGTCCATGCTCGACGTGATCGTCGAGGAAGACAAGCTTGAGGCTTCGCTAAGAAAACTCTATGAGAAGAAAAGAGATGGGGTGGAAAATGGTTGAAAGTTGATGCTACTAGTCTAGGCAGAAGTAAATCTGAGACACCCTTAGACTTCGCTTTCACAAGAATATTCCTCCTCGTTGAGCTCCTCAAGCAGAGTAATCAGTCTCCATCTCGATATAGCGACTACGACGACGTCGCTCTAAGTGAATCTAAAGGCTTAGGGCATTGCTCCTCTTCTCTACCTTCTTCTACTCGTTCACTTTTCGTACTGTCTCTGTCCCACCTTCTAGTTTGTCATGATCCGCCTCGTCTCAGGACTGAGTTACCGCATGCTGGCACAGTCACTTTTCTTTGCGTTCCATATTTGCCGCCGGCCCTGGAGCTGAGGTTGCTTTCAGATGACTATTACGTAGTGTAAAACTGAAGATCACATATACCAATAAAGTAGCAGCGTGCGCGACTTCGCCAAGCAAACAGTCAAACAGTCAAGTTGTCGGTGCTGTTAGCTTCGAGTGGGACACTTACGTTGAATTAGAGTCGGCACTCCAGTAGACATCGCCAGTCTTACTTGGGTGACATAAGACGTCGTGTAACAAGGCCACGGTCGTAATCTATATAGTCTACAATTTTTCTTATCTTCGCAGCAAGAGAAGCGCGGCTTTCCTACGCAAGTTCTACATTTTTCATAATACGGGCTACCCCCGCCAACCGACCTTTCACGGAAGGACGAATGTGTCGAGGATGTTGCTGTCTTCTCCGTGATTGCTGTGCTTTCGGGAGTGTTCGACCGATAAGAAGCTTATCTCAGTGGCAAAGGCTAGGGAGAAAAAAATGCTCTCAGCCAATTACAGAATCAAATCTTATTCTACGTGTAATCGGTGATCATCGTCATGTGTAAAAAAGTTAAAGTGAGAAGAGCAACGACAGTGATAGTGGCGTGTGGCTCATGTGCGTCGAAATACCTTACATAGAAGGGAACCCTTTTGCGCCTCCTAGTGAACGGAGTTTGATAAAACAGTCTTCGGATTGCCGCACGTCATCGTTACATGACAAAGCTTCACCGGCGTGTTGTCGGCGAGTGTCATGTGGTAATTTTTATTTTTCACCACGTGTGCGTCTGTCACAAGTGCAGACTCCGCACCTGCGATTGGTCGATCGTGGAGGCTCGTCAGTGTGTTTAAAAATAAATTAGTGCTCCTTTACCTTCTCTTTTGCGGTTAAATCGAACCGGGCAGTGCACTCGGTGTTCGTAACCGCGCAATTCGCGCTGAGTTTCTGTGACGTTATTCGCGATCAACCTGTGGGGCAGTTTTTAACAATCTTTTATGCAGTTTGTCGTGACATTTGACACACGTGTGAAATCGTCGCAGTGTACGGTAAAGACGTTTCAAGTCTCTTAAATTATATACGTGCCATTCGTGAATGCCAACATAACCTCAAATTCGCGCGTAGGCTAGTGCTCGTTTCTGCGTGTCGTGAGTTATTTTTGTAACTGCTCCCATCGCTAATCTTAGGTGGAATTTTGCAAAATATATTGCGACATCGAAAATTTACGATCGACATCCTTAATTTGACTTCAGGGTAAGTTATTCTCTGTATTCTCTGACTGACATATTATTAGAATAATTGAATAATTTACTTCATCAAGACCACTGTATTTCATACGAATTTTTCCTTTTTGCTATTTATGCACTTGCTTCAATCTTTGAATAAGACTGTCATCCTAAAATATAATGATCAACTTATGTCTTTTATGGTTTATTTAATATTTCAGACTTTATATGTCAATATGTACTAGTTCATACAGTTAGTTTATATCTTTAATTTGAATGTTCATTCGAGAAAACATGGATGAACTCGTCACAGCATGATTTCAACCCATTAATACATAATAGGTATACTTATAGCTTAGTAGAAATATGGGCATAATAATGCGATTATGTAGGTTGCGTAACATCATTGATAATAAAAGCGTAATATGCAGAATTTGTGATCTATTTTTTATGTTTTTTCCTCGAGCATTACTTATTGCTTCTGGAACTGCTCTTTTCATCTATGTTTTTATCATAGATATTTACAGATTTAAAATCACATCAATTATATTAAATGACTTATCTTAACTTCACTGACGTGATTCAAATATTAGTTTTCTATGTTAATCAATTTAAAGCATTCTAGGATTCTCTAAAACATCAGTAATTAATAATTGATACCATAAACGATGATCAGATTTATGATTAATCTCTAAGCATAGGAACTTTTTTTATATCATAGCATCAGATCTGTTTTGATAAAATGAAAGTTAAATTGATGAGTAACGATACTCGAGGGACTATATATTTTACATCAAATTAGTTACATAATAAATAGGTTCTGACTACATAACAAAGATTAAACTTATTTCAATATTATTATCCGAGTTTGTTTTCACAGGGAAATTTGTGTGGCTTTCAAAGTTTCGATCACGAAGAAACATTAAAGTCCTTTCACTCATTGACTCTTCGTAATAGATCATAATATTGTTTTAAACAAATTAAACAATTATTTAATTGAAACTTTCTTTGTGAAATCAAACAGAGCCTCACAGAGGGTTGGAAAACATTTATTACTGCAAGAAATGTTACCAAGAGGATCATAGAGTGCGATGTCCCGCAGCCTGCCAGATAGAGTGGCAGGGCTCTACTACGCCCACGGCCTATTTTGTTCCTCTCACCCTGTCGCCGTTATATCATTGGCAATCTCCGTCGTTCTACTATGTTGGTTAGTAATAATCAATAAATTATCATAGTTATACTATCGTTATAAAATACCTTAAATACACTTATCACATAAACAGTGTTTATTTCCTGCATCGTTAATGTAACCTAGCCGGTTCTTCAAAGTGTGTCACGTCTCAAGAGAAAACTATGGAAATGATGTTTACAGTTATCCATTGGTAAATCTTCCCATGCCGGGAAACGTACCGCGGACCGTGATCAATCATACCATAGTCCCAGTGAATGCCTCAGAGAGTTCTGCACTTTACGTTCAACAAGTAGTTCTACGAGTAGGGGTCGTACCCTGGTCAGAGGATCTTGCACTGTCCGACGCCTTTAGAGGACCACTTTTTGAAATTTTTAATCTCCTTGAAATAATACGGAACTATCAGGATCCTGAGACGTAAGTGTTTTTTGGACTTGTGAGAGGGCTAAAAAAATGGAAGTATAAAAGACACCAAATTATCATCACCATCTCATGTCGTTTACTAGGCTAAAAACTCTTGGACAAGTTTGCCTACATATAGAGGCTGTCAAGAGAAGAAATGCAAAAAAGTCAGATGTCTTACCAGAATATAATTGTTTGGTGTTGTCACCGGCTAATCTCTGGCAGCAAAGTATTGAGATGTTTAATCAGGATACCAATCTTATTGGCACTGTCTTCTCTTATCAGGTATATACGCAACTCTAGACTTTTTTTTAAATATCAACGATCAATGATGCCGACTAGACTGTTGAATCTTTGAAAAATAATTGTATTAATAATAGAGCGTTTATTTAATTCTTTCATTCTTGCATAGAATCTTCAACGAGGCAAGATAAGTTTGGCAGAAATGATGTTCGGCATGAATCTGAAAGAAACGGGAGTGAAGAGATATCCAGTCCGCGTAAGGCAACGAATTTTGCAATATGCCGTGACAATTTTTTTAAAAGAGTATGACCCTCGGTAAGTGAAATAAATAAAAATTCTTGAAAATACATTATCTGCTCATCAAAGACTAAAAGATAACGGGGACTTGCTGAAGTGGTTTCTTCTATACTTTTTTTCTACGAAATATTTGCAACTCCTTCAGAGAGCAACTTGAATAGCAAATAAACCCTAGTCTTCGTCTTTAAGCTTTGAGTTATATAATAAATTCTTTTTCAGATTTGTCAAAGGACTAAGAAATCGACTGACGACGTATTATCCGCTCCATCAATCGGAAGAAAAAAATTCTTCCTACGTCATACCCACCGACGAAACTCTGCATGTCTTTTATCCTGGGGAATTTAATTATAGCGACTTGTTTCCTTTGACCATGACGTTCTTCGCTCTCTTTTTTTATGTATACTTTTCGGTTCGTAAAATAGAGCTTGTCAAATCAAAAATTGGAATGGCATTCAGTGCAAGCGTTACAGTAGTTGCGTCACTTTCCATGAGCGTAGGTCTCTGCTTTTTTTTCGGACTGACGCTCAGTCTGAGCGGAAAGGACGTTTTTCCGTACCTGGTGGTCATCGTCGGTCTTGAGAACGTCTTAGTGCTCACCAAGAGCGTCGTGAGCACTCCAGCCCACTTGGATGTTAAGATTCGCGTAGCGCAAGGATTATCCAAAGAGGGATGGTCGATCACTAAGAATTTATTAACCGAAGTCACGATATTGACGATTGGCCTTTTTACCTTTGTACCTGCGATCCAGGAGTTTTGCATCTTTGCTATCGTCGGGCTCCTGAATGACTTTTTCCTTCAGATGGTCTTCTTCTCGACCATCCTCGCGATTGACATCAGAAGGATGGAATTGTCAAGTGAAAACTCCAAATTTCACGCATCGAATATTCCCGGATCACGCAAGCAACAATTCACCACGACAATTTCAAATAAAAAGCCTAATATTTTTCGATCCAAATCGCATCCAAGATTAAACGGAATATCGACCGGTCCTACCAACGTCATTGCTCCTAACACGCAAAACACTCCCACCTTGACGAAGATTCCAAAACGATTGAGGCTTGTGCACTTTTGGGCGAGAACGAGAATCTTTCAAAGAGCCTTTATGGTCTGGATGGTCGTCTGGATCAGCGTGATCATTTATAATTCTGGAATCATCGAACACGTCATTCACCTTAGCGATACGCTCAAAACAGATTCAGACATTGATGGATACACCATAGACAGGCCGCAGACAGTAAACAATTATATTGAGTTGAATACAATGAAGCCTGTCCTTACGTCGACCTCAACTGTTTCACCAAATCATTTAAAAGAGCAGGTAATCACGCGAGTAATTTAAATATTATAGTTTCTTATTATCACTATTTAATAGTTTTCTTTAGTTCATTCATATTGCTACTTCATTAACATTCCAAGAAGTTTGAACTTCGATACGTATTAACTACGTTCTCTTTTTGTTTAAGGATCCATTCTCGAATAATATTACAGAGGAATTGAATAAATTGAGACCCGTTGACTTTCCGCCATGGAACCGCTTATCCCTGTATCATTGGTCATCCATATTGTCAATGTACAATATTTCATTGGCCGATGAACAAATAACGATACTTCCGACGATAAAATTATCGCACGCAGTTAGTCCTCAGCTGGTCAGGCAAATCAGCAATCCAAATGACGTGCAGGAATTTCAATGGCAGAGCTTCGCGACTGCCGCCCTTGACCCATTGGATTTTTCAGGTGAGCGAACGATTCCACGTAAACGGAAGTTGTTAGGTATACGGGAATATAACTTTATAAACTCTAATTCGTTCTAGAAGAATCTAGTCCATTCTTAATTTCTGGAATGATTACTTTCCCTTAACCAACTAAACATTGGCTATCGGCAATACTGCTATATTCTACTCGTATTTTAGACATGGAGATGCCAACAAGATCTGAAGGTCGAGGTTTCAACACGGATGCACCTTTTGTACCATCCAGTCCCATGGAGATATTCTTTGCTGCTTTACTGTGTCTGGTCAGCGTAATAGTAGTCGCGTACACTATGGTCGTCCTGTACCGTTGTATTTGTTCAAGAAATTACGCGGAATGGCGTGCCAGTTGGTATCAGCAGGAAAAGTCTCAGGATTCGGTGACGCAGTTAGTGATGGAGGCGGTGCCATTGGTTTTGGAGGGTCATACTCAAGAGGTCGAGTGCATCGCTACTGATGGAAATACAATAGCTAGTACCTGCCTGGCTGGTCACATCAGGGTTTGGGATTCAACATCCGGAGAACAATTGGCTCACATTGACAGAAAACACTTCTTCAGCAGCCCAAGAAAGGATCTTATGCGTCCAGTTCCTGATCCTGATGAACTTATGTCTGATTATGAAAGTGGTTCTCCACCTTCCAGAGGAGAAATGGAAGCCGCCACGTCACTTGGGTTTTATTCAGCCTCATCTAATGCAAGGAAAGTGTCACCCACTTCATATGCACACTGCAGGGGCGACACTAGCGGTATGAATAAGAGACACTCTATGGAAAATTCTTTGGATTACGATTATCAAATAAATGAATTCCCATCGGAAAAGCAAAAGTTGGTTCGACGAAGTTTGGATCAGAATTTTGAATTCCCTGATTTGAAACCAGTCATCAATACCAAGTTTTCGACGATGAAGTATTCGCCCACTCAGGCAAATTACGAGCAAGGTTTTGAATTTGGTGAACGATTCAAACAACTGTTTAACGAACATAGAAACGAAGAATTGGATAAGTGTGAAAGCGCTGAGCAGCTTGTTTCCTGTCCTGGTAGATTAAATAAAAACGATTTAATGGACAGCATGACGTCTTTGAGTACAGACAGAACGATGCAAATAGCACAAAATATATCGCCTATATGGTGCATCGATTATCAGGAAAATCTAATTGTCGTGGGCTGTGCCAATGGAAGTTTAGAATTTTGGGAGGGTACTACAGGCCGATTTAAGGTTTGCTATTTTTATCTCTATAAAGAAGCAAAAATCAGCGCATATGGAGTAAGAATGGGAACATGTCTTTTTTTTTTCTAGTGTTTATTCGAGGACGGTTCTGGACTAGGAATCTCAGCAGTGAAATTTGTGGGTAACAGAGTAATAGCTGCCAAATTGAACGGGTCCGTAGACTTTCTACAACTGGAAAGTTACAGCGAAGGTCAACAGATTGATTGGGGCTTCACGTCATACAGACGAAGTAAGTCAATGACAATGACAGCAGCAATTGCTGATTTCTTTTAAATTTAAAGAGATTTAACGTAAGTTAAATGCATGAACTCAATTGCCTATTATAGCACATGTCAGGACAGGCAGTGCAGGATCACCAATGGATGTAAACAACATAATGCAACCCGAAGAAGACTTGCGTTGTATGAAAATAGCATCACACAGAGCTCATCAGCAGCCTATAACAGTCCTCGATAGCGAGGGTGGTCGCGTTCTGACAGGAAGTCAGGATCACACACTTAAAGTGTACAGGTAATAAAACTCTCTAAAAAAAAGTATAAAATTATATCATTTCAGTTTCATTGAATTCATCTATTCAGGTTAGAAGACCAACTTCCCTTGTACACGTTACATGGGCATTGCGGCCCGATATCCTGTCTGTTCATTGACAGGGTCAGTCCCATGACCTCTGGAAGTGGATCTCAAGATGGACTCCTATGCGTCTGGGACCTTCTTACTGGTAAATTCAATCGCCTAGACTCCCATACAGTCCTTGATGGTTCAATTATAACTTGTTTACGTTCTCCTTGTGGTGGTAATGTCGTGTTACAGGAACGTGCATGTATAGTATCCAGGCGCACGACGGCGCGGTGGCAGCCATAACCTGTTCGGCCTCCTACGTAATCAGTATCGGTGCCGACGAGAGGTTATGTGTCTGGGAACGATTTCAAGGTCATTTATTACATGCCCTTCCAGCACACAGAGCAGCCTACAGCCCACAGTTGGTTATGCTGACGCATCATCTACTCATCACTAGCAATCAGGTAATGAAGCATTTTATAAAGATTAATAAGTTTTTATAAATTATCTATTCCGAGCTTGTTCTTCACCTCTATTTCCAGGGATCTCTGGTGGTGTGGGATGTCAGGACGGGTGATCCCGTACGAGAAGTAACCTTGGGACACAAAGACAGTTGCATCTTCGTGAAACAAATGCTCGCCCTGCGGGACAGTGTCGTTTGCGATTTTGGCCGACAGCTAAGAATAGTCAGATTTCCATTGGTCTCCGACAAACTTGACTAAACTTTGCGGTGAGCCTGTACATAGCGGATTTTATTTATTAAAATCGAAGTCTGCTCGATTCGATGCCGTTTAAGATAACGACACAAAGCGGCATCGACTCGTAACTTTTTATACTTGTTTTATCCGAATGTTAGATGTACTTTGCTAGCTGTTTGTCAAAGAGCTGCCGTGGCCTCTTTGAAAAATTCTATCCCGACCTACGTGCCCGTAAGGGAATACGATGATGCCACAGTTAATCGATACAGTTAATTAATTAGAGGTCGACGCGATGACTCTTTTTACAACACGGTCATGATTTTCAAGAAAGCAGAATCAATTTGCGAGGTTTCAAGTACCACCTGTAAGCTAGAGTAGTTGTACGGTGAACACCGTAACGTTACACCAGGTAATATCGACATCGTTGTCACTCGCACGCAAATGTCACGTAACAGTCGTTCTGTTTATACGACGTGAAGTAGACTGTTAATTTGTGTAAAAATTGTTAGATCGATCACAACTCAATCGACTCACCTAATCGATTCCGGTGTGAAAAAAAATCGAAAATCATTGACTTTGTACCGCGGAGATTAGACTATTTTGTCATTATACGTATAAGTATAAGACTTAAGGGATAATGCATAAACCTTATCATTTAATTGTACAAAGTGATGAAGCAACAGGTGCCTTCCGTGGTATCAGTTTGATAGAAACATTTCTGAGGCAGCATTAACAAATTCGCTACCTCCTAGAAGATATCCAATCGTTCTGTAATATTCATTCATTATATACGCTAGATTATATTCTTTATACTATTTTTTTTGTGCAATTGGCTGTGTCGTGTATTAACTCGAGAGGCTTCATATTTGATGTTACACAGACGTGTTAGAATTTCTTCAGAATAGAACAGTGGGGTTGATTAAATTATTTGTCTCGATATCCTGCGAGGTTAAGATACATAAAAGCATTAGCCAAAACCGGTGCTGTTCTTTAAAGTAAAGATAGAGCTAATCATTCTAGGATCTTTGAACTCAGAACCAACGAAGCGTAAGAGACTTTTAATAGCAGTTTGAAATCTTAAGAGAGAAATTGTGTGTTTTGAATGGCGTATTAACGTATAAACAGTTGGAAAAGAATATCAGATACTGATATAACCAGATACTGAAGTAACCCAGACTCTGTTCTGGGTTATCAAAATTTTCACTGTACGTTGTTCTCTAGCTTTTATTTTTCAATTCACGTCCATATAAATAGAGTAATGGAAAACCGTTGTAAGTCCAACAGTGCCTTGTTAAACAGTCAAGTCGTAGATCTTCATTGTTCCTCCAGACGATCGATCATCCCTATGCTGCGTTTACACTGAAAAATGATTATCGACAGTTTTCCTATCTTTTAGGAAAATTAAAAAAGGACAGTATTCTCTGAGAGTACTGTCACTCGCTGACGCACTGGCCAAGAGAGATACAAGACAGTCGATAATTACTTTCTTTCCAAGTATAAATGTAAATTTTGAATTCAAATCTTTTTGAACGATGCGCGTCATTCTAAATTAAAGGAGATGATCTCGAATTATCCACTCATGTCACGTAGTGGTATAAAATTTAAATCGTGGCTCAAGAAAATTCATTCACGTAATACGACTTAATGGTATGAGTCATCCTAAGATAAAAAATAATTATCCAGGGAAGAAACGATTGTCGGAGTAGCATTCATTTCATTCGCGATATCGATAAGATGATGGTCTCTCATAATTATGTTGCTGGCGACCCCCTGTCCCCCCCCCCCTTTCCCTCATCCACCTATCCTTCTCTTCCAGTAACGTTCGGTTTAGATTAATCTAATTAACTCTACCGTAGCACGCTCTTTGCCTTGTAAAAGCGCTATTTAGTTGTAATTATCTATATAGGAGTATATTGTATATGTATATTTTCATAAGTGAAATGTCATTCAAAGCGATCGAGCGCGAATCCTATTTTGATAGAGTAAAAGGGGAAAAAATGAGAAAAAAAGTCCTTTACGAGTTACTGTTAAGATCGCCGCATAGAAAGCTTAGAATCTTTAGCTTTTACGTATATTTATAAGTCGTTGAGCGGGATGAGCGAAAATTTCAAAAAAATAAAAGGAAGGTAAAAGAGAAAAAAGCGCATATAATGTCGAGCACATAAATACATATTGTACGTATATTATATAGTTTATAACAGACAAGAGGTTATCGTACAAAAAACGTTGCATCTATGTAATTATCAAGAAAATTGGGCATTTTGTTATTCGTCGGTTATCTATTTTATGAGAAAATTTTTTTCGTTGGCTCCACGATCCCTCGTCTTATCGAGGCACGTGGATGTGTACTAGCCTTAAGGAGTAATATTGGGATGTAAAGAAAGATAAAGAATTTAAAAATTAGAGATGCCAGAGGGGTTAGAAAAGTGGAAAGTAGAGGGAAAGAAAGGTTCAACTTTAGACTGAATAACTTAAAAAATTTTGTACTAACGAATTTTATTTTCTGACGTTCTTGTTAGAAGCGAAGAAAAGGAGTCGCGCCAGCGACAATTTAAAGTCGGGCCACGGAGATAGAGTTATATTTTTCTGAACCAAAGTTATACACGCTAATGGATCGTACTCAGAGTATCAGAGGTCAAAGGGCAGGAGGATATATGCACCTAGTGACAGGGAATATTAAAATAAAGAAAAATAAATGAATAAACGCTTCTAAACAAGGCCATTGACTGGCTACAAGTAACATGTGTGTCGAAAGAGCTGCGTGATTTTTATATTTATTTAATTTAATTAGGATAAGTATGTTTTATGCTAAAATCCATCGTTCTTAATAAATTATCATGTTTAATAATCGATGCCTATTGCTACTCGACGATGGCAATGATCGCAATTCTTTATTTATAAGTTCCTAAAGCTTCTCTCTTTTCTTCTGTAAAGTCGTCGACAGTCTGGAAAATCTTCTTAGCGACGATAACAATGAAAACACTTGTCACTTATCATCCATGATATTATCTGCATTTGCATTTGACGTCATAGCGTGTATGTCTTATACTAATAATTGTATAGGTATTCTCGAAGATTATTCTTAAACAAATTTTTTTTTTCGTAATTACTCTTTATTTTCTTCGTACATATTTTTTTTCAAGGCTTCTCGCGGTCTGACTTTTATTATTTGAATCCTTAGCTTCCGAATGGATGCTGCGTCTAGTTTCAACGTATGGCTGACGTTTCACAAATTTTAATCTGCATCGTCAGCGTTAAGAAGCTTCGATATCGATACTCCGTATAAATTATCGATCACGCCGTCGAGTCTTTGAATTCGTGTTGCACTTTTTTTTGAAAGAGAGAAAATAATCGCCTTTGAAAAAATTTAATATGTACTTGCTACCACCTGGTTTGCTTTTGTCTGCGACGTATGAATAAAGTCATTCCATGTGACATTTGCACAGACAGTGCTGCCTGTATGTGACGTACTAATTAATGTCGCGTTAAAGACATCTGTGGGTCGTGGTGAATATAACGCTTTGCGAATGAATGAGTATTAATTTTTTTAATCTGAATGTAAAAGTCATACACGATTTTTTGTCTTTTACTAAATGGACATTTTTTTATAGAATTTTATAATATTTTCCGAATTTACCAGGGTTGGATATTATTATGTCCCATTAAAATCCAGGGAACGACATTCGCGCGTTCATTTTCCTGGGAATTCAATTAACGAAGATTTACATGCATTGGCTTAATTTATTTATAGTATCAATTTCAGTGAATTCAATGCACTGTTTCGACGATAAACGGAAAATACAGTGTATACATATATATTAATGATACGTCGATGAAACTTGAGGCGTTATCAAAACTGTCCCCAATAGCTGTATTATGAACTTCATAAAAAATGCTGTTTATTTAATTAAAATCTGTCATATCTACCAGAGTATTAAAGTCATTAAATTTTTTTTTAAATATTCAATAATTGATTCTAAGGTCGAGTCCATAAACAGTTTATTGTTTGAGCTCAGATCAATCGACTCATTAGCCAATCAGATACCTGCAATTTTTTACATAAATCCAGTCTGAACAATGAACTCTGCTTGTGAAACTGGACTTTAAATGTACTGATAAATTAATTACTCTGTACGTTATGCTCTGATATATGCTGTAAATTTGCAGCGCATGCAAATTAATTAACTTTCAATTGACATTACTAAAAAAAATGGTCAGCTTTATCTGCGTGCAATAAAGTAACGTGTTTTCAATTTTATCAAGTAGAAACGGGGAGGGAGTGGAATATTTAGCGATGAAAGAATTATTGACGACAGATCGAGAGTTATAATCCTCTGTAATTAAAAATATATTTCAATATACTGATTGTTCGAAGTCGCATCTTGTGAATATTTGAAAAATATATTTATTTACTAAATTTTATTTTATAACAAGAAACAAATATTTTGGATTTGAGACCTAAAGTATGTGCTAAGCCCATTAAGGTTTACCTTTACGTATTTGTAATACTCGGTTATTACGTAGATTTCTACTTTATCGACTGTTGACTTTTCCCAAGGTTTCAATATTAGTGTCACAATTATTTATGCTTGATTACCGATAAATTGGCATTTAGCTATACATTGTTTGGGTTCTCCCACCAATGATCGAAAGCTGCTCTTTTGCTGGTTGGGACTATTGACACTCGGGTGCTAAGGAATTGATACGTAAAAATCTTATCGATAAGCATGATCTTAATATCGAAAAAATGTATTTTTTTTACAAATATAAACGAACTGCGAAGTTAATCCACCGACAATCTGTCAAAGTCTGGAATTGTACGAGCAATTATTTTTCGATTTATATCGATCCCTCTATCATTTTACGACTCGTTGAATATTTTTCATTTTACAAATCTTTTGTCGGCTTCGCAACTGAATAAACTTCTAACTCAATTTTGTATACTTCGATAAGAACGCAGAAAAAAAGTAAACACAGGCGCGAGCTTTTTTTATTTTAATAGATTAAAATATAAGTTGCAAGCGTTACGCAAAGGGAAGATAAAGTAGAGATGAAAGATACACGATTATTTCTAACACAGCAGACTTATCGGAGGATTAAAAGCGTGATTAGAATTTAGAAAAATGAAAAAAAAATATTTAATTGGCCAAAAATATTTCAAAAATTTTTTATCAGCTTTCATACATCGTTGTGACCATTAACGTCCACTTGACTTTTCAAGGAAATTGTTATTATAAATTTTGTTTCGAAATACAAAATGAACAAGCACGATGCTGTTCGAGTAGAACTTTATACGAATTATCGCTATAGGCTAATTGGATGCTGGAAAAATTGTTTAATAAAAATAAAATTTGTTAATAATTAATGTGACGTATTCACCAACGATACCTATACGCTAAAGGACGATGCGAAACTTGCTAAATGTTATTATAAAATAACTTTTTTGTCAATTTGATCGACTGTCCTAAAATTAAATATTGCCAGGCTGACTAATTAATGTGACGATTAGATCTTCGATTGTCGCCAATTTTCAAGAAATAAACAACCGATATGACACCGGATTAAAGATCGTCTGTATTCTTGTATCTTCTCTTTAGATGTAACAACGAGAGGGGGAATAGGGAGTACGAGGAGGGAGAAACTGAAAGTAACGAAACATTGCGGCTTTGTAACTTGGACAAGTTTCTCAGTCGATTCGTACTGCTTGGAAAAAGTTGACACGTATAAAACTTCAGGACTTTTATGAAAATTACACGTGCTCTTTTTTTTCAATTTCGAACTTTGTCCGATGGACAAATCCTAATAACGCACGTCACTTTCTGCAAAATTTATTATCACGGTGTTGAAATTAAAATCGTGAGAAATGTGTGATTTTCGAAAGTAAAGAAAATTGGTGTCACGTGTCTTTTTTTAAATTTCTTTTCCATTTTGGGCAAGTTCTCATGGCTCTCGAACAAATTCCAGATGACGTCAACAGGTATGACTTTGTAATAAAGTCAGTATAATTATCTATACTGCATAAAGTTTCACTTTCACTCGTGGTCCAGAATTTTCCGTGTTTAAGAAAATTATTATTTTTATTTATTATCGTTCGTGAGCGTTCACAAATTTGATACTAGCTGATCGAACGTAGTCAATTAAATTTTTCAATTTAAACTTTTTTCAAACTTTTTTTTCTGATTTATAAAGAAACGAGGCGATCTTTGTTATTACAGAAAAAAATTTAGTTATAAAGATTGCCCGTATAATTTTCCAAAATTTGTATTTAATTTTTACTGGAGCATTAATTAACAAATTTTTTACCCTCCGGGGGGACCACCTTGTCAATTGCAATTTTAATTAGAAAATATTTGTATCGCTTTTCGTCTAGACGTCCAGGATACGTTTTTGGCATTTATTAATGACTGACAAAAATACAAAAAATGCATTAAAAATTATTCGTATAAAAAAATGTCTCCTCTTCGGATTTGACGCTTAATAATTAGGTAAACTTCTTTTTTTACACTGTCTTATCTCACTTCTCCTACACCGCCATATGCATCTTCCTACTTGACACGTTATTCCGGTGCAATTGCACTTTTGTCATATGAAATAAATTTCACGAGGTACGTAACATATGTGACTATTTGAACCGGAAGTAAAGAATCATGCAATGATTACTTCATGAGGGACTTCCTATATTCATACAGGTGTCGTTTTCGCAGAACTCATTCGTCTGAGCTGTGTTTGTTTTATAACGTGTTTTTTTCTTCTATTACGCAATTCACGTAATTTAGCGTAAATAGATGGATTCGTGGAAAATTGATATACGAGGAGAGTATAACAAGTAGAGGTAATTTCTGATAGGATAATATGGACCGTGCATGTATCAATTCACAATAAATCTGAATCACCAAAATATCTATGGAAATTGGTTATACGATTTTACATATTGGATTAATTTGTGCAGCGAAAAGCATTGAAATTACCATTAAATTATCGATAAAATTTAATCATAATTTTGTTTACGCTCTTGCAGTACATTTAATTATTATTCACTGATAAAATGTTTGTCGACACGCGTGCCCCAAAATTGTGTTTATATATATGCCATAAATAGCTTTCATATATTTTCTGCAGTATTTCTAAATGATCTAGTGCAAGACTTTCAAAATTTGGAAGAGAACGTTAATTTTGATCTCATACCAATCCTTGGTGAAAGTATTGATTGGGTTGAATATGTATAAAAGAGGATCAATGAACGATAATTATATATATATAGATTAGCGAATAACAGATGGTAGAAAATTAAAATTTCACTCATTACAATTCATTACACTCAAACGTTTTTATCATCTAATAATTATCCGTTAATACAATTTGTATTTGTTATTAGATTCAAAGTTTCAAATGCAATCTCCATACTATAGCTATTGTATTGTATCTCAGAATCATACATTATAAATACAAATAATCATTATATAAAATTTTGACTTTGAATTTTTAACGAGCAACATAGGCTTTATTTAATCCCAATTGGTCAATAATGATCTACCGAACAAATTGATAAATGAAATTTAGATAAGAATATTCCATTTCACTGCTTTGAATATTTTCAAGCAAGTAAAGTCCGATAAATAAATTGGTAGTCCTAAACATATATCAAACTAGTATATACTAAAAATGCCTCTAAAAAATTCAACGTCATAATCATACCATTAAATTAATTCTTATTCGTAAATAAAATAGATCTTATCGATATAATTACACTTTAGGTCAACTGTGATCTGAAGTACTATGATACAAATTGATAAAATAGTCTAGTACGCAAGAGATCTTATCCAATCTAATTTTTTAATTATAAGCAGATAAGACGCTCTTTTGTCTAAAATCCTTTTGCATGCAATTAAGATAATAACAGTTTCTATGAATAATGCAAATTATAAAAAAAATAGGACGCGAATGTCTCGGCGATTATTGCATTCGGAGGACATTTTCTTCGGATCAGATAAAACGTCAAACTGTGTCACGACTTGGCTCGTTGCCTCACGTGGACGTTGTATCCCGTGGAAAAATTTTTAAGAATCGATTATAAATTCGACTATAAAATGACAGATTTACTAGGTGAACCCAATAAGATTAAAATATTATCATTTTTATAATCGTATACTGTGTCTCGACTAAATCGTCTGTATCACCATCATAATCCCGGAAAAAAACGAGGCAGACTACCTCGTGACGTATATTTATGAACAGCTTAACAATAATCAGAATTTTTTTCCATACCGATTCCATACTGCCTTTGAGATATCAAATATTCGCGATAAAGGCGAGCGAAATAGATAACGATATCTTTTTATACAAATTTCTACTATAATATCAATAGTACAATGTCTATTAAAATTAATTATTATAATTTTATGCATTACTTGTATAACTGCTATCAATTAATTCTACATCATTTTTTTCTGTCTAATCACCAAGTCCGCTTTTTGTTTAATAAGACGTTTACTATCAGAAAGCTCATTGAACTCTATTCGTAGCAGAAGTGAACGTCTCGTCGTCATGGTCAAATCTCACAGTACTGAAATTATTTATTAGAGTCTAGAGCTAAGGTAAATAATTACATCCCGCAGGATATATTCCTTGCAGGTTATTTATTGCAAACGTACCCTAGTACCAGTGACTTGTATTCCTATGCAATCTCTGTTCAGTGCTTCGTAGTATCTCGAATTCATAGTATATACAGAGTGAAGCATTCAAATCGAGACTGTCAAATAACTTAAGAACAAGGTCTTAAATGAAAAAATGTTTGAGAAAAAAGTTTTATGGGTTTAAAAGGGGCAATAGAAGGGCTTACTCTAATTAAAACCTTCTATTAATAAAATTAAACTAGGCAATTTTATTGCCCCCTTAAATCCATAAAACTTTTTTCTCAAACACCTTTTCAAATATGACCTTGTTTTTAAGGTATTTGACAATCTCGATTTAAATGTTTCACCCTGTATATCAGGGTCTGTACTCTGCATGCGACAGGTGACTACGGTAGTCATACGTGTGTATATACAATGAATTAAGGTCTCTGAACTGGTCTACTTTTTATAGTCTCTCCAAACCATATCCGTCTGTGATTTGCACTACCAAATCGTATCGATTGAGGACGGTCAATTATATGAAATGAAGAATGATTACTGGAAGTGAAAGGATTCGCTCAACTCACTAGAAAGATTCAGACAAAAGAATGAGCAACCATCTTATGATTACATCTTCGTGTTATTATATTAAACGAATAACCAGGAATAATTTTGCAGAATTTCATGTTACAGTAATTATACACTAATCTCGCTGAGTTTCCATAAAATCAATTTTTATATTTGATCTTGAGTGTCTGTTCTATTCCAATAATTTCTACTGGGATTAGCAATACAGACTAAGTGAAGTTACTGTTATCTTGAAGCATGTGGTTTAGATTAATTAAAATTTTATAGAATTATCAGTTTAATGATTTTTTTCGGATTTCGAAAATGACGTTTTAATCTTTGTACTGCAATTTAATAGGATATTTACGTAACTACTGAAGTTTTCACGTTAATAGTCACTTAAGTATGGACTTGACAAGGTCTGCGGCCAGTCTTCATATAATTTAAAGACAGATAATAACGTTGAAAGTTGTGGCTACCAATCAGGTAGATGCTGTGCTCGAGGTCGCTTTTAAATTTCATATGGCAACGACTCAGACCGAACAATGAATAAATTTTAATTTCATCTTTGTATCTACAAATTGAACTGTAGACTTAAAACTAAAAATTCTTATACGAAAGGTAACGTTCTCTAAACTGGAATCACCTGTAATGATATATTTACTACTTTAATTGGATACTTGTGTGAAGATATTTTTAAGATATCCTCAATCTGTTTGTACAAAAATTACAATATGCCGTAACTCTCCAAGGATTTCTGTTACATAACTAAATACACACTATATATATTTAGTGTGTCAGTATACTGTACCTAGGAGAAAATGAACTCTCAAAATAAAGTCGTTATAGCGAACGCACTATATAATGTTGCATACAATTTATAACACTAGAGATATTGATTGTCGAGTAAAATAAAAAAAGAATTAAGAACATCAAAACGAAATTTATGAAAAGCAAACAGCTTTTCGTTATATAAACGAAGGTTATAACAAACTAAAATAGAATAATTGTATTATTTCTATTTATCAATTTCCAGTAACATCGAGAAAACTTTACCGGCCGAGCAGAACGGAAATGCGGAAGTACAGGCTGTTTCTAAATTGCGAGAGTCAATTCCACAAGTTTGTGCTGTAGGTGCGAAGAATCTCTTGCTAATCACTTTTGGATCGACTCTCGGCTTCTCCACGATCCTCATTCCGGAATTGCAAAAAGACGATTCCGATATACAGGTCAACGAGGAACAACTTTCATGGATCAGTATGTATAAGACTGAAAAAAAGGTATCTTTTAACATTCTTATCCCATTATTTATTTATTCTTAACATTACTATACAGGCAGCATCAATCTAATTCTCGTGCCAGTTGGTTGCATATTCAGCGGTCCGACCTCGCAATTTTTTGGAAGACGCAAAACTATGATGATCTCTACCGTGCCGTTTGTCATTGCCTGGTTATTATTTCACTATGCTACCAATCCTACGACATTGCTCATCGCTTTATGTCTTACTGGAATCACTGGCGGTTTAATCGAAGCACCTGTACTGACGTATGTAGCGGAAATCACACAACCTCACGTCCGGGGAATGTTGTCCGCCACCTCGACAACGTCCATCATCCTGGGAGTATTCACACAAATGGTAGCAGGAAGTATGACTGGTTGGAGAACAGTGGCTCTTATCAATACAGCTTATCCAGTTTTGTGCTTTGCTGCTCTGTGTCTGGTACCAGAGAGTCCTTACTGGTTAGCCGGTACTTATCAATTGACCACAGCAATACCTGATCATAATGAAATTGATAAAAATATTTTATACGTTATTTTATACTTATCCAAAGGCAAAGGTCGTCTTCAGAGTGCGGAACGTGCCCTCTGCTGGCTACGGGGATGGGTGACACCACTCCACGTGCGAAAAGAATTCCAGGCACTTTATAAATCGATGTCCAAACCTGCGGGAAAAGAATCCGAAGGAACAGTTAAGGAGAAACCTTGGATAGGATACACCAGACGCACGTTCTATCTACCTTTTACGTTAACGATCGTGGCTTTCTTCATTGCTGCCTTTGGCGGGGTTCACAGTCTGCAAACTTATGCTATTGTCATATTTACCAATTTGAATGTCCCCATCGATAAGAACAAGGCTGCTGTGTTCCTTGGGGTCGCTGAACTTGTGGGAACGTTCATATGCATCTCTGCCATTCACTTCACTGGAAAACGAAAACTTTCTTTACTATCTACTGTTGGTACGGGTCTTGGATTCTTTGGCACTGCCGTTTACGCATATTTGATAGACCAAGAGAAATTGAATAGCGAAAAATATACTTGGGTGCCAATGACTCTACTGATCGGGGTTGCGTTCATGTCACATGTGGGCATTAAACTTCTACCTTGGATACTCATTGGAGAAGTTTTTCCTGGACAGGTTTGTTCATGTTTTATTTATTTTTTAAGGAGATCAATCTCGAAGAATATTTTTAGAGCAAAGGTTGAACTTTTCGAATTTTTTTTTTTCGTTTAGGTGAGAAGTGGAGCTTCCGGTGCCGCTTGTACCATTGCATACATCTTTAACTTCATTGTCAATAAAGTATTCTTCTATATGAATCAAGGCATCACGCTTGCTGGTACCTTTTGGTTTTACGCGAGTGTCAATCTTTTGGGTACTGTTGCACTGTACTTTATACTACCAGAAACTGAAGGTAGAACTCTTCAAGAGATCGAGAACCATTATGCTGGTATTCACGATTTGAAGGACAAACCAAAAAAGGATAAACTGCCATTTAAGGAACAATGGACTGCAACTAACCCTATTCCCATCAATGACAATATTGAAAGCAAACTTTGAGTTTTTTAAACTTCCAAGCAGTTTGAAGCTCGTAGTATAAATTTGTATAAATTTCGTCGCTTATTTTAACATTATAAATATTTGTTGATAAGTAATGCATCGAGTGTTATAATTTGAAAATTTTATTTAAGTGCTTTTTAAATCAGATCATCAACGTGGTCTTGCGAATGACAAACTAGGTAGTGTACGATTGTAACATATTTTCTTACATTTGTCACAGAGTTTATTTATTGTAAGAATATAATCTGGAATATTGGATAGCGCTCAAGACATAATGATATTACGTAATCTTTTAATAAATTCATTGATTTCCACAATCACCATTATCGACCAGATACATTAAAACATTTCAACTATTAGTTTCCTATTGTGGCATTTTATTTGTACAAATGAACAAAACCTTATAAATATGATAGTTTGACTTTCAAGGTAAAAAAAATTATAAAATCCACCGAAACAATATTTGAGGTGAATCATTGTAAATAAGAGCAACACTACATGTAGATTTTGTAAAATGATTTTAAACTAGAGCAATAAAGTTTTAACCAAAATAATGGAACTAATAATCTAATATATTGTTGCTTTCTTAGTCTAAAATTTGTTCTTAAAATTCAACATAAACAGCTACTAATTTACAAGAAACGGACGGCATTGTTTATTTAGGTTTTGAGTCTAAAATTCTTGGGAAGAAGTTTCACAGATCAGTGACTCGTCGAGCCTTCAAAAGATTTGGTCGAATCTCATGCCAGGTACAGACAACCGGTGGTACAGGCAAGCGACCGACTGAGACTCTTTACCCGACTTAAAACTAATGCGAAACCGCTAGAAATAATGCTTCGAAATTTGTAGAGATTTCTCATGACGTAATAAGTTGGTCAATGTGCGAAAAATTTTGTTGGAATGCTTGTAATGTTCATAGTTTTAGGGCGCACGTTATGATTTCTTTCCTTTTACTATTCTACACAGTTACTTTCATCGTGCATTAGTTCCCTTTAACCTAGGTAGATCTGTATATTTAAATTTTTCAGAAGCTCTAAAAAGTAATGAAATCGTTTTCCATACAAATAAAAAGCTACAATGTTAAAACAGAAAGTACGATACCAATTCTCCCTTTTTCTATTCATCCGTCTGGTAGCGTTGCTTATCCAGTCAGCTGACTCTGTTTCTTTTCAGTCTCCACAACACACTGCTGCTTCCGTATTTTCTCGGCAAATCCTCTCAATAGATTATTCTGCGTCACTATTAAATATTCGAATATGCAATATCACATATTACACTCATAGAAATTCAGATTTCTCCCGATTTAAGTTAAATCTCGACGGATTTTTCCGACAGTAGAAACAGTGATGGTGCTGCTTGAAGAGACCAAATGAAACTAAACAAAAAGGCCGTTAGGTCCCTAATACAATTCTCAACAACTGCATAATGTCCAAATAAAATTAATCAGCATTCAAATAATTATTCAATTACAAATATGCCATCATTTCTTACATATAATATTGTCAAAGAACAGCATTCGGCTTCACAAGAGTGCGCTAACGACAAATATTTCAAAATGGTCGTTTAATTAAGGCGCGTAAGCGTTCGGGCATCTTCGCTCTCTCTTCGTATATATTCGGAGCATGTCGGCTCTGGTCAATCTCCGGTTCAGAGTCCGCCCTGGTCCGCCCGTTTCGCTCTTTCATCATCTTTCGTCAGAATGTGCACGTGGGGAATAGAACAGTATAGAAGAGCGTAGAAAAGCGTGTCTTGTGCTACCCTGTCGTACTGGTGTATAGTGTTGTAAAACGTGTTTGCATATAAAAACTGTTGTGACGTATCAAAAGAAACTTAAAATTTAAGATGTCGTGGCTTTTTGGATACCGCGGATCACAAACGCCTCAAGATTTCTCGCAATTGGTACAGCCACCGGCATCCGGAGACGGTGCCGGTGGAGGCGGTGATCAGCCACCCAAGAATACGATGACGAAGACTCAAATGGAAGCGTATAGATTCGATTCGAGAGCATTGGAAAGAGCCGCTGCGGCTGCCAAAGAGCTCGAACGATCCGGTATGCTTTATTTTATTTGTTATTTTCTTGCTTCATGTTCATCTTATGTAATATTACGTAAGCTGCAACTGGTTTTATGGGTTATGGTTCCCTTCGTTGAATTTTTTTAAGTCACGATGGAAGATGACCCCCTGTCCGCTAGATGATACAAGCTTTATGAAGCTTTCTTTTAGTTTTTTTTTAAGTGATAATATGTTTGGAGTCATGGAAAGCTCTGGAAAAAGTCCTGATATTATTTTTAGTTTAATAATATCAGATATTCGAACACTGGCAATTTCTTGGACTATCTTATTATATAGAATATATGAATGAAAAGTTGTGAGATCATTCAAAATTCTTTTGTAGGTTGATAAAGTTGTAACTGTAGATTAGTTTTTAATCAGTGAAGATATCATGAAAGATTTTATTTCGTATTTATGTAATGTTCGAATCTATTGGTTTTAGCACATGCGAAGGAAGCTTTGAAACTTGCTGAGATGCAAGAACTTACTAGACAGACTGAAATGCAAATGAAGTTAAAGGAGTATGAAGCTGGTATTGAACAAATGAAGGGTGAACAAAAGAGAATCGAGGGAGAAGAGAGGCGGAAGACATTACAGGAGGAAGCTAAGCAGCATCAAATGAAGGCTCAGTATCAGGACCAATTGGCCAGGAAAAGATACGATGATCAATTAATTCAGCAACAGAGAATGAATGATGAGAATTTGAGAAGACAAGAAGAGTCTGTAGCTAAGCAGGAAGCTATGAGGAAAGCTACAATAGAGCATGAAATGGAATTGAGAAATAAAAATGAATTAAAAAGAGTAGAAGCTGAAATAAAAGCTAAGGCTAAGGCAGATAGAGAAAACCAAGATGTGGATCTTAAGAAAATTCAATTAATAGCTTCAGAAAATAGAAAAACTCGTCTCGAATCTCTTACGTATGTTATTTTATACCTATACTTTATTTTTAATCCTTGCGACACTTAATGCAAATAAATTGAACTCTAAAATAAATTTTTCAGCACCGTTGGATCTATTCTGGGAACTGGTGCCACTTCTCTGCTTCAAGACTGGGATAAAATTCTTGCACTCGCGGGTGGGTTAAGTCTGGTACTATTTGGAGGCTACGCTGCAAAGAACTCGACTGGTGTAGCTGCAAGATATATCGAGGCTCATCTAGGGAAACCTTCCTTAGTACGAGAAACTTCACGATTTTCTGTACTGGATACCGTGAAGCATCCGATCAAGGCTATTAAAAAACTTAAAGATAAAAATACAGACGCCTTATCTGGTGTAGTCCTCGCACCAAAACTTGAGGAACGATTGCGTGACATCGCAATAATAACTAAAAACACAAAACAGAACCGAGGAATGTATCGAAATCTTTTGTTATACGGTCCACCAGGAACAGGGAAAACAATGTTTGCAAAGAAGTTGGCTCAACATTCCGGAATGGACTACGCCATCTTGACAGGTGGTGACATAGCACCCTTAGGTCAGGATGGTGTCACGGCCATTCACAAAGTTTTCGACTGGGCGTCTACATCAAGGAAAGGCCTCTTGCTATTCATTGACGAAGCTGACGCCTTCCTCAGGAAAAGATTGGGTGAACAGATTTCACAGGATCTCAGATCAGCGTTGAACGCCTTCTTATACAGAACTGGCGAACAAAGTGACAAGTTCATGCTGGTTCTTGCTTCCAACACAGCTAAACAATTCGATTATGCAGTTGACGATCGTCTCGACGTCATGGTGCGTTTCTCTCTACCTGGAAAAGAAGAACGCGAACGCTTGGTTCGGTTGTACTTTGACAAATTCGTCCTTCAACCAGCTACCGAGGGTAAGAGAAGGTTGAAGGTCGCTCAATTTGACTACAGTGCTCTCTGCAGCAAGGTGGCAGAGATGACTGAAGGAATGTCTGGTCGTCAGTTAGCCAAATTAGGAGTTTCGTGGCAGGCAGCTGCCTATGCCTCCGTGGATGGTGTCCTTACAGAGGAAATGGCCATCGAGGAGTGTAATAAAGCTGTTCGGGAACACAGAGAGAGGGTATGATTTACTATAACCTTCACTAATGTAGCTATCTCGCAAGAGATTATCAGAATAAGATAAATATGGTTACTCTTAATTTCACAGGTTCAGTGGCAGAGTAAAGAAGAGAAGGAGGAAGTTTCATCCACATATGAAAATGAAAATGAAAATGCAGATTCAAATTCCCAAAAGAAATCGAACTTACAGGCAATAGAGGCAGCGCCTGCGAATTAGTTAACCATAGCCTGATAACCAGGCTACGTGTTATTGTGTAATTAATAGAGGCCATACGAGAGAATGTTATCACGTACTGGACTAATCTTGGAATATTGAATGAGAATGTGCGGATGGTAGCGGATGGTAGCAAAATGCTAGAGGATAGATCGTGTTAATGAACTTACCAAACCTATATGCAAGTCTCGCACTCTTGCATCATGAGTGTCATGTGTAAACAAAATACATATGTAAATACCGCGAAAGCTTGACAATATATGTATATTGACGAAAAACTGTTACAATCACTGCGATAACAATTGGTTCCATTATTGTAAGTTACGACGTACAATGCACAAGCTCGCATGAAAATTACATTTTCATGCGCATTAGTACAACTAATAAATATCAAATTGTTCCAATTTAACGACTGAAATTTATTGATTTTCAATCTGACTTGTACAGTTGATATTTGATCCTCCTTATACTTTTAATTAACCGTCTGAATCCCAGGGGCCATTGAAAGAACATTATCGCAAAACGCGGAACAGCGCAATGGCGCTTCCTTAATAAATAGCGTTCAAATGTTCTAGATTTTTTTAATATAAAATCAAAACAGCGCGATCGCACTGCTTGAGACCCAAAAGATTAAGCACGTCTGGATGAGAATCACGCATATAATTGAATGAGCTGAATAGTTTTTCTTTTTTTTTTATTATTAAAACTTTACATTCAACAAATACAATACTAAATACATGCAGTTTCTTCGTTTACTTGAAACGCAAAATAATACATCGTTGTAATAAATATAAATTATCGCAAACTCTTGTGTTAGGCACTACGCTATTGCCATGGACAGAGGAGCTCTAACAAATTAATTAATGTTATTTAAATGTGTATCGCGTGTATACCTGTTTATGTATGAGAGTTTGCGATTAAGTGTAAATGGTGGGTAGTATGATAACGTGTTTAAAGCAGCGCAATGCATGCTTGTCATTATGATTACAGCTATGATTAATACTAGATCGTCTAAATACTTCGTAACGGTAACTTTAATTAACAACTTTGAATATTTTCCAATAGAAATTGAATTCGGTATGTAAATAACGAGGAAGAAGACAGAAACAAAAGGAACAAAAAAGATATGTAACTTTTAAAGTTTCAATTCAACGATCACGCATAATACCACATTACATCAAAAGAATACTTATAACCCTATGTAATATACGAAGTCACAAGAAGAGTAGAAAATTCCTGTTAATTCGCAAGTATCAACTACACTTTATCTGTAAAAATTTCGCAAATTCTATATATGGCCAAATGTAAATATTTCAGAATCTTTAAGCGTCTTGGAATTCTTTTAAATATCTCAATACGCCCGATAACGTTGTATAGTGTAACGATCGTGAACGATCAATACCAAATTTATAATTAATGAAGTAAAATTTATTTTCATTTTTCACGACCGTCTCACACGTCAATAAACTTCCGTTACATCGTTTCGTCTGTATATACAGTGTCCCAATGCGTATAACAGTGATATAAATGTTCCTCCAGAATGACGATAGATCAATTTAACCTTTTTTTTTAAATCGATCAAAAACTCATCGTCGATTACTAACTCCGTACTCCCGTAGAAGCGTCTGCAGGAATCGTCATAACAATCGATAGTAACACTGCCTTCTCGTGGACGGATCACGACTGCACGCGACTACTTCCGTATACAAAGACGATATGCGATTAGCTCAAGGAAGAAAAATTTATAGAAAAATCTCGCGACAGGAGCATTTGCGCAATAGAAATAGGATCGAAGAGACCTGATGAATCTTCCCATGTACGTGACCCATGTTTTTGGATTTGATACAAATGCGGAGCCACGGATTCTGGTTTTCTTTAAGTGAGTACCAGAGAGCAGACCTAGCAAGAATATAACAAAAGCACGTTAATGTGGATGGAAATGGATTGGCATCATTTTCAAGGATGAAGGAAGGACGAACAGGAAGCGATCAGATATATAAATCTAACGATCGTTTCCTGTTGTCAATCGACAACCTGTTCTCTTTCGTTCTTCAATCTGGATTTTCTACCGGAAGTCTCTGACTGAAACTCCTAAGATCGAAATGTCATTCAGGCTCTACCAGACGGAGCACTTCTTCTCCGGGTTCATCTTCGTGCCAATTGGGCATTTGAAGTCCTTTGAAAATTCGGGCATGTTTGAAAGAGGACCCAGGACACGGAATTCTCCAGGACTGTGGAATCCTGTTGTGATGCGCAACTTTATGGCTTCCGGTCTGTATTTACTGCACCACGTGTTTGCAGCACTGATCCAGAACATCTGACGAGGAGTGTATCGTAGACCTGGAAGCTTCTTCTCGGGACCGTTACGCTTAACCCATTGATTGTACGCCAGATAAGCTTCCTTGATTCCGCCATTGTCTGCGATGTTCTCACCTTGCGTATTTATGCCGTTCAACTGTGAAATCATAAAGGGGCATATCATTGTACTTACGACTGCCTTTAGAAGCATCGGATAACGTTTGATTTTTTGTCATTGGATAAATACTCTCATTAAAATATTGAACGCCTTTATAATTAAGCAAAGTGTAAAATTAATGGTACAGTATTACTCGTTAGTCTTCACTTATTAGCTTTTCAAGGACAGTTAGTCAATATTTAACTGAAATACAGTCCACTTATATTGCTCTAGCTGTTATCAATAGCTTGATTCAAGACATAGATTAGTTATACAGGTACGTATAAGAATGTTAATTTTTGTTAGAAAACGACTATCATTTGTGTCTTCTTCTATTTCTACTAGCATTGACTCACGTTTAATCCGACTTCCTCCACTGTGTAATTTCCATACTGATTGATGATACATTCCGCCCTTTCCAGGTAGTTCTCCTTAGTTTGCGGCGCCCACCAGTCTACCAAATTGCCGTCCTTGTCGAATTGTCTGCCCTGATCATCGAATCCGTGAGTGATTTCATGGCCAATCACGAATCCAATAGCGCCGTAATTCATGTACCTGGGTCGATCATTGCTGAAGAATGCACCTTGGAGAATGCCAGCAGGGAATTCTGTGAACAGGATCATCGATATGTTCAGTCGATTAATTTCCCTTTTTCTTTTGGTTTCGAATGATCAAGTCACTTACGTATACTGTTTTCAATGGATGAATAAAATGCGTTTACTACTGCCGGTCTTCCATGAGTTATCCAGTCGCTCTTGTTCACAGGTTTTCGAAGTTTGCTGAAAGAGTATTCCGTGCCAAAGAGAGTCAGATTCAAGATACTTTCAAGATAATTGTCGGAAGTCAGTTCCAAATTTTGATAAAATTCCTCAAGTTTGTTGTCATGCAAGAGTTCATCAGGATAAGCAATGTGACTGGACATGGAAGCAGCTTTATCCAGAGCGCTCTTTCTTGTTTCCTCGTCCATCCATTCGATCTGAAATTTATAAATAAATTCGAAAAAGGTCCAAAAATGTATAATCATCTAGTGTTTTTGATAAAAATGAAGTAACACCTTTTTCAAAATTTTCGTAAACTCTTCTCTGATATCAGCTACCATTTCTACTGCAGTCTTCTTAGCGTCCTCCTTAAAATACTTTCTAACGTAAAGTGCTCCTACACTGATCGACAGACTTCCGGATACGATATCCACGCATTCCTTCCATCTTGCTTCGCGTTCGGTTTTTCCACTCAAGGCGGTCGAGTAAGCCAATTGCCTTTTTCGAATTTCCTCAGTAAGATAACTCACTGAAGCACCAGCTGCTCTCCACATGACGTAATTGGCCTGCACTCTCTTTGGCGTTTGACTCAATAGCTTCTCCAGATCAGAAATAAAACTAGGGACATTAACAATAACCACTTCGTTCTCGTCGACCTGAACGTTGGGTGGTAGAAGATTATTGAAGTATTCCTTCCAGGGAACGCTGTTATAGGTCTTGGTCAATTCCGTGATAGTCATTGGATTGTAGAGAAGAGTGGCATTACGACGTTTCTCATTAGGCAGGGAAATCTACAGAATAAAGGGCAAATAATTATCAAGAGCTCATGAGCAGTGCCAGAGAGTCCTTGGAAAACTATTTAAACTCACATTGGCGAGTTTTATCTCAAATTCCAATGATTCTTTGAGTTCCTTAGCAGCAGCTGCTTTGTTAGCTCCCAAAATTACAGCGATGTCTACCATGTAGCTGTAATAAGCTTGCACGATCTTATCATCAAATCCTTTGGAGAGATATTCTCGCGAGAGTCCAAGAGATGCTTGATCGAGCTGTAATAAAAACAAATATTGGTCAATACGATAAAGAAGCTTTCTGGACGGGTCCCAAGAAATTCCAAAATGTCACTTACGTCGATGACGCGCTTAGTACTGTTCTTGAGGTCAACGCCGATGCTGAAGTCTATAAAATAATCAACGGAGTAGCCCATTTTACGAAAGACGTAGACGCTCTTCTTCCAATCGAAGTCACCGTCGTTCCAAGAGTCCCCATCGAGAACCGGCCACCCACCCAACTTCTGGAGGATCTTCTTCAAAGGGTCCAGACCCAGGGACTCGATAGCAGCTGCAAAAGGACGTCACTTAGATCCGATAACACTCGACAGCTTGCTCATCAGACACTTACTCTTATTCATACAAGCTTTGTAAAGGTTCTTGGCCAGTCTGAATGGCTTCGGTTCGTGAGAAGAGCTTTCTTCCTCGATGCTCAACCTGAGCTGCTCCTGCAGCTTGTCGCTGATAACACTGAAAGTGGTCACGCTGACCTTATCATCAGGTATGGTGGTCTCTCTGAGGAATCCACCGCAGGCGAACTGATAGAAGTCGTCACAGGGCTCCACATTAGGATCCATGTTCTCCAGTATTTTGGATGCTGCGTAAAGACACACCAGAGATTCATCAGAGGCCCAAGATCAAAGCCAGAGATAATTTTTCATAAAATAACAACGTACCTGTATGAACGCATCCAGCTGTAAAGCAGACATCGTCCGACTCAGGTCCACGACTGACACTGAAGACATCCTTGGCAGGTGGTCCACCGCCAAGAGCCTCTGCTGTGGATGGTAGCATCTCACTGTTATCAGGAACTATTCTCGTGCAGGTGCAGGCGTGGTGACATTTGCGGAAAGAAAGTGCAGAAGCGTGCATTAGACGATACAAATGGCGTGACAAGGAGCGTCGATCGTACAGATTTTTTTTATCCTTCCATATACTGATCCTGGTACATCGGTATGTAGATTATATATCTAAATAAGCCTTAGGTCCAAAAAAAATTATTCTCTAAGATTTCTAATCGACTCGCAAAGATAAAAGTGATTGATCGGATTCGATGGTCTAATTTGAACTTAGCTGAAGTTAACGAGGATACATTATGGAAGTGCTCGATTGTGCCTGTTATTGGAACTAGGATAAGCAGTTGCGTCCGAACTTGGCTGTTTTTAATAAAACGTGCCTGGCCTTAGTGATTGTCGGACGTGCAAATTAGGCATCCAAGTTCCTATGCTTTTACCCCTCAAACGTTTTGACGCGTTTACGTTCATCTGACCCCCGACCCTGCCTGCACTCCCAACCCGGACCGGAAGAGCATCTTCCAGTCGCGAGTACACGAACATCCTGGGCTCGCTACGTCATTTGATCGAAACGTGATTTATTGGTAGGTGGAGATAAAAAATATTAAGATTTCATTTGACTTAATCTGTCTTAAGTCATTGGACGCGATCTGTAAATATTTTGATTTGTGTTGGTAATCATTTTCGATAAATCGATAAGATCGATTTATGCTGATTATCTTTATCATACGTATATTAGATGCGATTGCGGCCTTGGATTGTGGCTAATGAGTCCTTTTACGGTTTCAAATGCCGTAAACGATATGCTTGGTATTCTCTAGTTATGGCATTGTGTTTCGCGGGGTCGCAATTAAGTTTATAATCGTCAAGATAATTATGGGCAATCATAGAGCCTGCTATAAAATGCGCTTATATTAATTAGTTCTTGTTCTTCGTGAGAGAATAGTCTGGTACAGTAGAAAATGGATTGATAGACTTGTTGCGCAAGTAATCGATAAGACGTTAAGAAGAACATTGATAAATATGATAATTGACTAATCTCTGTAGCCCGCTAGAGGAATTCAAAAAATCTGTCAGATTTTTTTCGAAAAAAAATTCTCACATTACCTACAAAAAAATCGGTCACTATCTATACGCTGACCCAATTAATCTTGAAGAAATTTGTTTTATTATCAAATCTTTATCACGAGATGAAATGAGTCTCAAGCAACGTGCACGGTTTTTACAACAGTCAGGTGGAAAAAAAATGTTGTGTAGTGATAAGCAAAAATTTGGTTTTTCAAATTTGACACTTACCGGTGGTGCCGACGTCACATGGGCCAACATTACTGGCGAGGACTCCGAGTGCTATGGCCAATGCGATACACAAAAGGGCACCGGAAACTGCTACAATCGTTAAACCACGTTCCAGGGCCGATCGTCTTTTCCACCAGGTGGGATTTCTGAAAAAAAAAGAGGTAATAACAAACCCAGGTGGATAACAGCTTTTAGGTGTCAAGTTTAATATATTATTGGCTCTTCGTGCAGTTTCAACTGCTTGACAGTTTCCATGAACCGTGAACGATAGAAGGCTTCGTGCCGCAAACGGAATCAGAACCGTGAAATGGTCGGCCTTGTAATGGAGATCGATTCTTTATGTCGTGTTACCGTATACGCCATATTATAGCATGATATACAGTCGGTCGTACGTTATTGTCAGCCGTAAAACTGCACTTAGAGAAAAGGAGAACAGTGCTCTGCCATTAGGGAGTAGCAATTTAGAATCTGTGTTCGCTTACGATATTGCTTTGCACTTTAATCTGCCAGCCATATTGAAAAGTAATAATATAATCTGCATGAAAAATCGAGTCAGGTATTTTCCCTCTATTTCATTTTACGAATAATTTTCTTTAATGAAAACAAAGGAGAACATTCTAAATGCTTTATGGAAACGTGTATCGATTCTTAATATTCATAAGAATCCAGACAGCACAGGACGTCCTCGGGTAATGTCCCAACTGTATCCTGAATTTTCCAGAACTATCCCGGCAACCTTAGGACATCCTCGGGATGTCCTGTTTCGGATGTACGTTTATGAGTCCTGGGAAAGCCTACTGTGGACGTCCTTAAGATATCTTCAGGATCGGCTGGATGGCTTGTAAAAATTATGTTTATTTATATATATATTTATTTTTATTTATATAATATATATATTCCATAAAATTTTTATAATATATCCTGATGGGTTATCCCCAGGATGTCCGGAGAGGGATCATAAATTAGCGGACGTTTGCACCACCTCAGGATATTCCAGAAGACGGTCCGAGACCTTTTCCGAACACTTGTGGGACTTCCAGAACATCCATTCAAGATATCCATAGAATTTACT
The DNA here is from genome assembly GCA_036026315.1 of Trachelus stipa. Lineage (NCBI taxonomy): Eukaryota > Metazoa > Arthropoda > Insecta > Hymenoptera > Cephidae > Trachelus > Trachelus stipa. Next base: position 358,877 of record JAYRCB010000657.1, read on the forward strand.
CAGGACGTCCTTTCGCTATCTGGGAATATACTCGACGTGGACGTCTGGATCGTAGGAATTTTTAGCAGACTCAAACGTAAATAGTCTCAAGTATTCCTCAAGACAATATTTTCGAGTAGTCAATCAAATTCAGCTTGAAATCGAAATATCAAGAGTTCAAATAATCGTACAATCAAATAAGAAGCAATTCGATCTCGATCAATATGTAGAAATAATATGTCTGACCTTAAATTAAAAAAAAAAGAATCACTTCACCTAGATAAGACACTTTGAGGTATCGTAACATAACCTCTCTTTTCTATAATACATCAATCACAGCTCACGGGATTTTTTGTTAAGAAATTCTTAATGCATAGTTCAAATTTATATAATATCAAATAAAAAGTATTTATGCATGATGCAATCACCAATCACAATACTCGAGTGAAAAATACTTCTAGAAAGAAAAAAAAATGCCACCCCGACCACTCCGAGTTTCATATTCCTTGTGTGAAAATAAGCATGCGTCAACATGTAATTGTTACCGCAAATTTTCACGTACTCCAGATATCCTGTTCAGCGACTAGAAGTTGCATAAATGTCCGAACGAAAGTTCCGTATCAAGAAGTAAACATCAGAGCGTGGCCATGTTTCTAACCGTTGAATTCTGTAGTATAATACTTACCCAACGAGCCTCGGGCTATTTTAAAAGGTAATGATCGTCGCACGTTGTTTTCAATCAATCTAACTTCGACGTAAGAGAACAATTCCTTGTATTAAATCCAACTCATAATTATCCTGTCAGTTTTTCTGCGCGTCGAAGTACATCTGTGCGCACATAACCTATACGACTTCTGTTTGACAACGATCGGCACTCGAGGTTCGTGACTTTTTGACGGCGTCCAATTCCACAAGATTCAATGACAGACGCGTCGTCGAGCAGCATTAAGAGTCGTTAACTGTGACATTTGCTTACTCTTTGACATCGAGATTCCTCCGTCCGCGTTTCGAACGAGCGACGTCGCCGGAATGCTGTAGACCAATGCGCGTTCCTCGCAAGGGAGACACGTCGCCACAAAGCAATGCCCCTGACATTCGTGATACGTCTGTTCGGTTCGCACTTTTCACGCTATTGATACGTCTTATCGATTGATTGATTTATCGACGAGAGTATTATCACTCGATAATAAAATCAGTTTAAGTATATTTTATGAAAACAAATATTCACTGCTTAGCGTCAGTTGCAGCGGCAGGAGCGAAAAAAATTTAACTAAAAAATTAGTGCCCGATCATTGGGGCGCGAATTTGCGAGTTTGCCTTAATGATTCTCGCGTGTGATTTCACGTTTGAAAAACATTGGCCAAGCCTGTGAGATTCGCGAGAACGATTCAAGAATCGAGGCTTCTGATTGGTCGACGTCACATTCAATTCTTAACGAATGCCTGAACTGACGGTGGAAACGACCCTTAATGTCAGTCGTACGACACGCAACACGAATTTTCATCCCGTAAAAACTTTTTTGCCAGAACTAATAACGAGGTTCGAGGAGCATAAATTTTTCGCAATAATTAAAAAAATTATATATTATCACATACTTGACAACGATCGTTCGAGTCCTGGCAATGAGTTGCAGTAGATATTTCGTGGAAACCAACATGACGAGTATATGACACTTTTACGACGGGCAATTCCAGCAGCTGGCGACTTCAGTAAGAATCGACAGGAGCTGTCGCAATTGTTGGAACAAAAGACAAGCGGCGAACGTTTAGTTTGCTATACAAGTAGCTACTGAAATATTGCAAGATTTTTTTAATGTGTCTAACCACGATTACGTAACATCTAATTCCTAGATGCCATATAAATTATTTACTGTACAAGTTTCGTTTGCACCAACACTTTCGGTAATTTAATTCGCAGTATACACCTTGCTTGTTTTTACCTACCGAATGGACCATTCGCAACAGATATTTCTACTCTTTCGATACTTCAAGCTGTTCGCTCGCACTTTTCCACATCTACAACTTCCTATTGGCTGAATACACGTGGAAACGTCAACGGGTAAAATATTTACGTAGTCAATATATTGCAGGCATTTATTATGCCGATGATCTTCAACCGCGTGCGTACAGTAGGAATGCAAATTATTACAGAGGCTGGTCTCTTCTGGGTGGTATAAATAAAGTGCGTAAATTCTGAGTAATAACCAATGTCGACGAGCACAGGCAGTTCTGCCAACGGCAAAAACATAATAAAGCTGCTTGGTACTTAGAACTGGTAAGAGTGTATTGACCTCCAAGTACTTTGCTCTATGCGACTCCGACTGCCCCCGGGGGGGACTTCTTACATCTTGCATTAGAAAGTCCACGTCCGATATATTATGCTGTGTTCACAAGATGCAAGTACCAATATTTGTCTCAGGGAAATCGCTCAGCGATAAGAAATCTTTTAATATTAAATTATACGATATCACTTTGGGTGCTACGGATGAATGAATTAATGTTATTATTATTTTATATCAACAGAGTAGGGGTTGCTTTTACTAACGGGTGTTTCTGGGTGTCTGGATATGCCGAAGGATCAAGAAACTCAATGAGGCCGAAAGGTGCTGGACCGATTTCACCAAAGCTGCCTACGACGTTCTAGTTTTGAATGTCGAGTCTGACGGGTGGTAAAAAAAAAAGAGATCGAAAGTTCTGCTGGCGAGAGGTCACTGGGTAAAATCTACACGGTAAGAATAGATGGCGCAATAGGTCTGTTTATAGTATGAAAAAGAAGAAAATACCATTTTTATGCATGATCGATCGAGCCTGTTGCCGAGCGCTTTCCAAGAGGAACCGGACGGCAGAATTTGTCTGATCAGGATTCAATGTCACTTTGAGGTATGGAATTTCGAGTAATTTTTTTTTAGAATTTTCAAAAATAAATGTAAGATTAATATTACGAGGATCGATGCTGTATTTTGACTTGTTAAATTTAGGGCAGAATTCACAGGGGATATCTTGTCCATGGGCTATTCCGGGGGTTCTCTCAATTTTGCGGTATTTAGCGACGACGGCAAGAGTGAATTAGGTCTGGGTCGATCTCAAATTTGTCGCCTGGCTAAACCGGAAATCCTATCAGGTTTATCAGGAAAGTTCGTAGGCTGATGGAGATCGGTCTCTGAGAAGGACGAACGGCAAATTGCCGTGTGATCTTCTGACCTCGAAGAATATGGCCGAGTCTGGATGGTTCTAGATGTACGACTGAGACGAGCCTGTAATTTCGTTGCATACGTAGATAAAACGTTTTACCGATGATTCTTAACGGCTACCAGGCGAATCAGAATTTGGAATTCAAAGCAATAATCCTTATCGCAAAAGACTTAGGGGCGGTCTGGAGGAGTTCGTTTTTATCTCAAACTATTTTCGCTCGTGCCAGCATTAAATTTACATAATCTAGCCAAACGTGCATCGTAAATCAATGAACAGCTTACTGATAGAAAGCGTAGCTTTTGATTCGAGCTGTTCGTTCCAATTGGTATTATCTGACTTTTCGGACAGGAAGTCGATACTTTAGTTATCTTGTGGTACGCGATACAATTTTTTTAACTGTTCAAGTCATCTGATACATAAAATTTTTTTTTACTGATTTTCAATTTGTACCAAGAACCATTGACCCCGTATGCGCGTTCTTGATTAAAAAAACGATTAGGCAATTTTCACTGGAAAGTTTCCAAAGTAACGTGTCGTTCTGTATTACATACGTTTAACATACTTTTTACGAAAAAAAATTGGGAGTATGTCGCGAAATTATTTCGCATGCAAACGATTCCTGATACAGCGACAACAGGTGAATATGTGGAATCCATATTGAATTAGAAGGATAGGCTCTTGGCGAGTAGCATCGATAAGGCATAAGAGGACACGAGAGTATGCAAAGTAGGTAGAGTACGTAGAATTGCATACATAAAATGTATTCCGGTGACTACAGCCCTGACCAATGCTCGTATGTGGGAGTCGTTAATGACAGCTTATCATTTCCGGGAATTAGAGTCTCGAGTAGTTACTTGAAAGAATACACTTTTCTCCTCAAATTCATCGCAATTATCAAATTGTGCCTTGGTACGAACAACGCGTATAAACGACAGCGTTATGATACTTATGATTTCAGCAATTATGTAATTTCTAAAGAATATCGCAGAAACGAAAAATTCACGTCACGTAAGAAACGCTTGAGCGACAATTTTCTTTAACTACGTAAGTCGAATGGAGAAGTTACAATTTTTTCCTGTTCATTATTATAATTCGTACTTCAGGCACGAATATTTTTTCGCACTATTGCTACTTTTTGGTATTTCATTTATTTTCCTATTCGAAAAATTTGATTTTGTCTCGAAAGAATTTAGTCGCCATTTTTTTAGCTGCTCCGTCGCGTCCGTTGAAAATGCACGTTTCAGGTTTGCTCAGTGACGAATAATATGTAGATACATATTGGTAATATTTGGGTGCTACAAATTTCTTAAAAGAAATTAACGCAAATCGGTTTTGCAAATAGGCAATTTTGTTCGTATACAAAAAAAGACAATTATTCAATTTGTTTAGGCTCTTTCGAAAATGCTTAAACATGATGAACGTGCTACCTCTTTTACGTTCAATAAAAAGAAAAAGTTATCAAAAGCAAAAAGGTACAGTTGAAAATACGTGGAAATTAATCGTTCCCATCAGAATGAACCGAAACACCGCGGTACGTAGTTGTTTTGGCATGGACGCACAAGAATTTGCATAATGAATTCTGAAATTCGCGTGGGTCTTGCCCGCGAGTCCAAGCGATGCAAGTACGGTGTAATTAGAATTGAGCAAAAATGAAGAAGCACGAGTTAGCTTGAGCATGACTTGCAGCACAGTCACAGTCGCCTCTTGCAAACTGAGACAAGGCTGACAAGTTTGTTTACGAAAATTATTTAGACGTCGTGACGTGTATTTTACATAGGATTTAACACCTGTTACGACGTTTCGCGATTACACATAACAACGCTCTTATTAAAGGAGTCATTTCTACTTTATCCTCAACATTTTTCTTTCCTTAGATACATTTTTCTATCAATTTAATCCTCCCGTCCTGATCGCCGTTTTTTAGTCGTTTCGAAATTTATTCATAAGCCTGCACCACGAAGAGACAATATTCACGTGGCGTACGACTGCGTTAAACTTTCACCAGAAACGTGTACAGGGTGGATGGTGTCGAGATACCTAGAATAACTTCGGTATCAGTTAACGGGACCTAAATTCTAAAGTACCGAGCAGCAATGCAGCGACGATTGGAATCAAGCAGGGACAACGGTAAATAATATTTTGAATATATGCTAAGAAATTATTATGAACTGTATCTTATGAAAATTCATACTCAACGATTATAACTGTAACGTATTTCAAAGAGTCAAGAAGTTAATTATTTGAGCTAACAGTGCCACAGTTCGGCGGACCTCGAAGCGTGAAGGAAAATGTAGAAAAAAAAAACAACTTGAAAATAAACAATTTTCGACACGGACAATGAATATTGAGAAAGAAAGTTTTTGTTGACTTTAATTGACCGTAACCAAAGTATTTGTGTCATACAGACGCCATATAAAACTCAGTCTCTACGATTCTTATTATTGGTTTGCCGTTACATATTGTTCATGTAAATTGTGTAAGTTCAATGCTCGGCTAGACTACAGTATCTGTATCATTAGTCATTTTGTTCCTGTTATAAATCTTTTTATCGTTACGTAAATTGCAATAGTAATTCTTGGTTAAGTAATTCTTGATTTGTTGAAAGAAAAAATCAGATTGAAATCAATAACAACCGGCAGACTTCTGATTCAATTAAAATTTAATTCAGTCGAAGGTATTTGTTTTCCGATTGAGGATGATTCGAAATTAATAGGTTACCGTGTCAAATGCAACACTATCGATGACTACCCCATAAACAATAAATGTGTAATTATGTATAAAGTTAATCTCAATAATTGATTAATAAATATTTCTATCAATAGAAAAAATTCCAATGCGCAAATCTGATTCGTATCGATCAATTATTTTCGATTGATTTCTTTCAGAAGCAAAGTGCAGAATACGCGTGGCGTCGCAGTTGATTTATTTACGTGCAAGACTTCCGGTAATTCAAATAATCTCGAGCATAAGCAACCTTCATTTCTTTCCTGACTTCTGATTAGCTGAGAAAGTTTGTACCGAAAGTGAATTATATCGCGTTCAACGCAAAAGGAAATCGATCGAATCGACAAACGACGTAACGAGTCAATAATGTGCAGTAAAAGTAGTCAACTTGGCTCTCGACTTTCATGGCATTTCTTGCCTAATAAAAGACGCCGAGCTTCGACTCTTCCGTGACGGACAAAGACATAAACACAAGCAGTACAGAAGCAACAGGAGGGTCAATGCGGTGTCGAAAACGACAACAAACAGCACAGGAAATCGGATAAAATACAGAGACAGTGGTTGATACAAGAGAAAACACGTAAATTAGTAACGGATTCTTTATATTTCGCTATCCTTCTTCTAATAAACAAGAAAAACTTACTTGATGACTGTCTGCTTCATGCTGTTCGTCATTTTTACTCTTCTCTCACAAGCACATAACACCACACACTTTCTGGTAGATTGATCTTATTGTGTCTGATACACGAATTCTATGGGGTTATGGTTATGTTGACTGTTTTTATCCTGGCAAAGGTCAAAGGTCACCGCTTTGCGTCTGTTGCATGTGGGGTGGTCTTGTGGGATTTCAATCGGAAGGATCCTTGCGGTCCGGATGAATCGGATAGAACTGTGACTGCCGGACTGAACGAGCGCGCGCACTTCGCCTCCTATATAAACTCTCTCCTCTCTCTTTCTCACTCCCTTGCTTCGCCCTCCCTCTCTCCCTCTTCCTTCATCACTCTTATACTTTTCCATCGTATACGATAATATCTTTTTCTCTTCTTTTCTTGTACCTTCCTCTACACAACACTTTTAGTATGTTTTCTATCAGGGGCACCGCGGTATTAATTATTTTGATGAGTGGCATTTCTTTTTATAAACCTACATTGCAGTTACACGAGATACGCACCTATCGTATAAATATATATAAGTAACTAGAAATTGAATGTTACAGAATTTATATCGAACGACAAATACAAAATAAAGGGTATCGGTATGACCTATTCGAATGCATGATGAGAAAAAAAATCATGAAACGTTGGAAAATAATGCATGTGTAATATAAAAGACATCAAACTTAGGTTACCGTAGCTAGTCGAAAAGTGGACTATTGCGTACGATTTTGAGGTTTTTTGAATTCTTTTTTTACACATTTTTTTACAGTTAATAAATTCATGTCTAATTAACTCGCGTAGGGTCCTTGGACTTATATGATTAGAAATTTGAGTTTCTTTCAGGCTATGAAAATTAAAATAATTAACAGTGCGACCATATTGGTAATCAGTAAGTTTTTGAAAGAAGCGAAAAATATATTTTATTCTATTCTCCTTCGTATATATATATATATAGTATAGATGGAAATGTTTACTTTGTATTATTTAAAACGTCATTTATGTACAGAGAGCGACAATAATTAACATCCCATTATACAGTTACGATTCTCATTCATTCGTCACTTTACACCATTTTTTACACTATCTACGTTTTAAAGGTTAAGACATTTCTGACAGTATCGATAATTTTCTATTTACGTGGATATCGAAATGACTATGAAAAGCGAGGTTAGCAATTATTTGAAATGCATGCAGGCGAGTGTTCACCGAGCTATCAACGTGACGTACGAACTCGAAGAATTTGCACGTGATGCCGGCAGTAGGTAATTTTTGAAATTTGAAAGTCGGTGAGACGCCACCGTTTTCGGGGCGCTCAACTAATGCAGAAGGCCAACCTTGAAAATTCGGGACACGGTCCATTGACATGGACGCATAATTGAATATTGGAACAGACATAAAACGTCCAATGAGAAGCTGCCCGGCGTCAGGTAAGGCTGGCATGGTATTGCATTAATGGTCATGCAAGTCGAATACATTTTAGCCTTTTAATAATTTTCATGTAAATTTTTAGATAAGATTCTTATCATTCAGTTACTTATCATAGATGATAAATATTAACTCTAGAACGGTACACATAATTTTTTTTACTATGGTACACACGGGTACGTAATACTCAAGGAATATTTGTTATACGGCTTACTCAAAGGGTTAGTCAAAAACAACTGGACCTATCCTCTTTTTTTGAATTTCCTGAAAATTCCTTCCGCTTTTAACTTACATCGCCCGATCGAAATGCTTTGGATACGTGTGACCTACGTGATAAGGTTAGGATAATACGTAAATATGGATACGAGGATTAGTGGTACTATTTGGAAAATACAGGTGATTTTATTTTATTGAAAAACATTTTTTTTGGGCCACAGGATTTTAAGGAAGAATTCATTAGGTTTTTTCTGTTAATCGTACGTCAGTGTCACAATCTGCCCTGGTCGACAGTTTTGCGTAACATCTAATTACACGATAGACACAAAAAAATGAAGACTCACATTATTGACAAAATTTCGAAAATTGCGATTATACAAAAATAAAATAAAATCTACCAAAACAAAATAAGACGATTTTTACTCTCTTTCTTATCTCCACGCCGAGTCCAGCCGAGAAGCAGACTTTCCAGAAATTATCTCTTGGAAAGTGTAACAGATTTCCGTAGCCACGACAACCGAGTCATTTGCACGGTGACACGTTCCGCTCTTCCTTCATATTTAGTATTTCCAAATTCCCCAAAAATTCCATTTGGACTTTAAATCCACATTGTCCCACGACCCCACAATATTATTTCAATATTTTTCCCAAACAGTACCAAAGCCAAATACACATATTGCAATAGCTAACGAATCGGCGCCCTCGTTATCAAATTAATTTCCCAGCAGCCTCCAATTTCAAAGCACCAAGATAAAAGAGACCTGGTGCTTCCTTAATACGAATCTACAAATAATAAAGTCATTAAACAAACGTCGCGACATAATTCAAAAATACCCAACGAGCATTGCCCGTCAAGAAGGAATTCATAGAAAGCCATAAGAGCCAAGCCACCTGGGATACCTATGTTTCAAAGATAATTTTAACTGGACGAAATTGCCGAGTGACGCAACATACATGGCGGAAGCTGAATTCGTTTCGTGCCGTTGGCTTCGGCATTATCGTCCATAATAAACGATACGAGCGTTTAAAGCTGCCGTCTGCCGTTTCTTTACATTACAACGTAGACGGATACATATCCCAGTAGAAAAAAAGACGATTTACCACAGTGGCTGCCGTAACTGTATACACAGGTTATATTCTCTTTTACATCTTTCGCCAGTTTTATTACATTTCTTTTTTTTTTTCATTCACTTCTCACCGTACCCTCGCCCCTTTGACAACCCCTCCCTGCCCCTCGCTACAATTACGATAATGGATTTGGCCCCCGACTTTGGCTTATTATACAAGCTGGAAGTATTACGCGAGGATTAAAGATTAAATTGCGTAGTTTAGACTCCTGGGACGAACAAAGAGGACCTATTATTGCCGACCTTCCCGAAAATTTAATTCGCAGGATGAACAGTTGAACTTCGTTATCCTTATCAGATTCTGTCAGAAGACAAGAGGAGGCGGTCCTTGGGGAGTCAGTCGTCCTTGAGTGGCGTAGGAACAGTTTGAAAATAAATGAGGATCAAGAGTCGGAGGGGTGGGAGAGGGGGGAGGGTCGACGATGAAAAAAAAAGAAAAAAAAAATAGAAATAACAAACGTGTACTCGTGTCATCGGATACTCAGCTGGTTATTCTCGAGCGAAGGATCATGGGTAATCGATGCTTCGACTTTGATCCTCTTGTTCCTGTCGCTTCGTTCGCGCGTTTCAATCGGTTATACCAATTGATCGATCGATTTAATTATCGGTTAGGTAAGAGGCGGCAATAAAAAAAATCTACGACAATCGTTTGACCCACTCGGGAATAAAGTGGTTGGGAAAACGATTCTTGCGCTAAGATCATCCGCACGGGAATTCATCTCGGATTTATTTGGGGCGACTGTGAGGAGCAAGAAGAAAAAGTGAAATAGGTGGCTTTAATCATTAATAATTTTATATATGGTATTAATAGTAGCTGAATATTTTTGAATATTACTAAAATAATATGACGTTGATAAATCCACTTTTTACATGAAACGATGCTGGAGTGAAGCAATAAATTACAAAACGGCTTTCGCACAATTTAATTAACACCGATCGAAATTCGCTAAAATTGCTAGTGTAAATTTTAATCTTAAATAATTTTATTGTCAAACGTCAATATTTTTATTCATTCCCACCAAATCGTCTTATACCTTCAATTTTGTACGGTGTACCTGGATAATGACTATGATTATAATTAATAATTGTTAATGAATAATTTTGAAATAATAATAATAAATTTGATCAAAGTAAAAAATATTTGAAAGAATTACTTACACAATATCCGTGGAGCAAGAAGTGAGCAAGATGAGAAGTGGGCGGAGGATGCTGTCTGGACCATTGTATATATATATCTATAGGAGTTGCATGCAGTGTAAAATAAACGTAGAAGGAATAAAGCGATCGTTGTAGGTTCGCTGCTGCGCCTCTAAGCTTGTACCGTTAGGAATACGTACATAAACCTGTAAATGATTAGCCGGTTCCTTAGTAGCTTTGTATCTCGCGTATGTATGGTTATTAAAAGGCGTGGTACTAGAAGAAAAAGATAGCCGACCAAATGGCTTTGCATTAACGTGTCACGAATTAAGATACGAGGGAGTTCAAAAGAAATCATTCTGTGAATGGATGTTACCACCCTTGAAAAGCGTTATACGATTCGCGTTATATTCGCATGGGATGAATTATAGGCGAATTGTGAATTCACTACGTTGCAGGATGTAAAAAAAAACCATCTATTTAGCATAGTATTTGAGTAGGAATATTTCTTTGCTATTTTTGTATATTTATTTGGAAGTTTTATTGGTACGACGTTTCATGGCACGAAGAACGCTCAAAGATATATATTTCATTGAGATTAATAATTGTTCCAATTTGAAATTCGGAATTAGTGAAAATGTGCTTAAAAAAAATTCATTCAAATTATGCTTCTCTTTTAACGTCATTAAGCTATTAGCTTTCGAATTCTGAACGTCCTACTAGTAATGACGGACGGTTAAAGATAGAAAATAGTCATAAACGTGTCTGACAATCGACGGTAAAAAAAGTCAAGCAATAAATGCATATGAAGATGAGAGAAGAGACACTTACGAAAGGAGGCCAAAATGTTTTGTATCCATACGGCAAGATCATCTTGAGGTTTGGATAGGTGTGGGATTTTTGTGCGAAGTTAAGTGAAATTAATTAGGCCAATTGCGTTGTTTATCCTGATGGAATATATGTATACACTAGTACGATGTCAAAATGCGTGTTCAAATAGGTGTGGCCTCATAGCGTCAAACCAATGTTTATCGAGGTTATCCCGTTAGACTCAGGTCGTCCCAACCGGCTTTATCAGGGATCAGCGATAGTCTCATTTTGATTGGGGTCTGCACCGGCCGATCTTCTTTAGCCACGTCTTCGATCACAAAACCGGTATCTGGTTTGAGACCAAGAGTCATTCTAAATAACAAAATCATCCTTCGAGTTATCCCTCCTCGTTGGTCCAAGCGAACGTAGTCATTCGACGCGGGCGTAAAACGATCCTGTGGCGCACTTTTGATTTTGGATCAAGGATCCATAAGGATGATCACGGATCCATGATCCAGAGTAGTTCCAAAAGATGGATCGCGTGTTGTGATCGATATCGAAATACCGGAAGTTGTCAAGAGCGACGAATGGCCGGGTACGATCTGTAGGGTGGTGTATGAATAATCGAACGCGTGATAACAGAGTAACGTATGAGTTATCGATGAGAAAAAAAATTTTGAAAATTTATTCGAACGACCTAGAAAAAAGTTAAACTGTGAAAGGATTTACGTCTCGTGCCAAAACTAGTCGAACCACTTGATAATTGTCACGAGGATGTTTTGCTGACTGAGAATGAAAAAAAAGCGTAAAGATACGTTTTAAATGGTAGTCAAATAATTGCATCCACGCGAGAGCGGTGAAACGTGAAAGCTACCTGGACGGGAAGTGACGTCAGAGAGACACGAGTACTCCAATAGGAAGACGAAGATTTTCTATTATTGTCCTTCTCTCAAAACTCTCCTTCGTAACCACTCGAACAACGGAACTGACCGTGTCTAATGAATAGTAGCGAATAAGGAGGTTATTATTTTGAAGAAAGCTGAAACGTACCGAGCAGAAAGATTATCTATCGATAAAATTAAATCCGATCGACGATTTGAGACATTTGAAATATCTCAATTATTACTTCGACAATTAGTCAACTGTCATAGATTATAAGAACAGTATTGAGACACAAGAATTTATGACAGATCCACCAATCAATCATAATTAATTAATTAACAGGATAATCTGACAACTTTCATATCGAAACCTATAACGATTATGATCGGTTATTATTATTATTATATTTGCATTTTTTCTGGGGACGCCTGTCGTCCTTGTGGGATGAGTGTCAAGTTTAATGTGAACGTATGTACCGAAATGGACCTGCTCGGGACGTCTCGTGGACAAATAATAAAAGCCATGTTAACGCCTGTGAAAAATTTCCTTTTGTAAACAAAAATCATCGTATTAATATTTCAGGGTCGCGCATGTTTAAATGGAAAAACAACATTGAGTTTTTAACACGCGCTGATAATTGTGCAACGTGACTTCGACTCATTGTTAATAACAATCGATTACCTTATCACGTATTTTTACGTTCCTCATTTTGTATCACTTAACCACACTGCAACAGTGGATTCCCGTCGGATGATTATCAGTGTAAATTTTGTTAACTGCGATGCAGCGGCAGCAGGTATAACAGTGCACGAAAGAAATGTAACCTAAAAATACGGAGTAACGAATCCAATCGAAGGAAAAGATTCTTCGAGTTCAATAAATTTCATCGATACGAACCTTTACCATTATCGAAACATCTTTATCGAGCGGTTAGTTAACCGATTAGTTATGGCGAATCAGGCACAAAATTTCCGTTCGAGTCCGTTCAGTATACTTTCTAGTGCCTCGTGACAACGTCTTTTGAAACGGACGCTTCGTAAGGTCCTTTGTAAATGCTAAGGTGAAAGTCTCCTTTGATTCTTACTGTGTCCCATACACAAGGTACACAGTGTTACGATACTAGTACTAAGTAAATGAACATCCGAGCTAAACAAATTACGATTCGAAGATGTCATTTTAGTTGAACTATTTCTACCGAGGCTCCCCTAACGTACGTTCACGTAAATGATTACCCGACTTTGCGGAGCTGATGCAGCTTCTTGATGGTACAACAGTAATTGACCTGTTCGTTAATACAGCGGCGACACGATCGAGTCGACGAGATTAAATATTAATCCGACGAAATCTTCGCGATCACTTGTACAGATTGGTCGATGAATATTCAATGGGTTTTGAAAAGAGTCGTTAAACCTGTTTCTCGATATATTTAAAGCCTGGAACACGAGAATTATTGACGTCGGATGATTCTTATGGATACACTGCCTTAAGGTACTGTTGGAAGTTAACCTCAAATGCTGAACGTTAGACACTTGCCATTTGATCGTTCAAAACGTCTCGATGTATTTTATCCTTGCGATCTTTGCTTATATCACGGTCCATCAGAGTCGTAGAAAAAAAGAGATACTTTTGACGCTACAGTGTCTAACGGCATCGCATATTATCGTTACGAGAGATTTCTAGTTCACGTTCAAAAGCCACGCCTGGCTGTCTGCTGCGACTTGCAGGTAAATAGAATCGTTTATCAGTTTCGCGTTTTTTTTTCATTTCTTCTCGATAAGGAATTAAAAGGTTATCGAATATTTTTATGTGCATGAAAGCAAGTCACGTGATAATTTTGTATCTTTTTTTTTTCGCGGGGATTTTCTCGTAACGAACTTCATGGGGAAGTTTCGTGACTGCGTTTACGGTGCAATGCACTTTACGCACTAAGCAATCGCGTGCCGTTACTTTAACGGGGAGAACGAGTAAGAGAGAGAAAGAACAGTGGAGAATATCGAAGGACAGAGAAAGAGAGAATCCGTAATGACGTTAACGAGGTAGACTGTTGGCACGAATGAACCGTAAAAATTCGGATAATCCTTTCGAAAGTAATGAATCTTTCGGCCGGTTTTTTTCTTAGGGTGAGTTTACATCGTTCGTTTAATTGATTTCTTCAATTTGCTTCATTTACTGCATCTGATTCATTTACCACAATCTGGTCGCGCTCGATATATATTTTTTTCACGGTATAGTTTTCAATGGTTCTACTTCAATTGATTTTATCGATTGGATCATTTTCGTATCTCCTCAAATCTTTTTTTTTTGTAAATAGATAACATTGTAACAGGAATGTCATATGTCAGTCGTAAAACGTGTATCGTAAGGTCAGAGTAGCTCGTGACTAAGAAACTAATCGCAAGATCGAGTTAACCGATTTTTTTTTATTTGTGTAAAATGGCTGCGGGGCAAATTCAAAAGAAAATTTCTTTCGGTTGAAAGTCGATCAAGCCGATGCTTGTTACTGGATTACGAAATCGTTTAACCATGAAATTATCGTCTACGATTTATTTATCATCCGATTGAATAATTGTAACTTTTTTTTCAGGCTTATTAATGTAATGTAAGAAGCGCCTATCGCTCCTTGTCACAGATAATAATTAATCTAATACTTTTTATAGGGATTTCTATTCTTCCGTAATCGCACCACCCGAGCGTAGCGAGGATGAATAAATCAAGTTCTATTGGATAACCTATAAATATCACAGAGGATAACTGATGACTCCTAGTTAATACAAAAAAAATCCTGAAAGTGATATATCGACACATGGAGTTAGTCTAAAACTGTGATAAACGTGAGGATTCTGGGAATTGATCTCTCATTATGATAAATACAATTAGATAATTTTTACCCATAATTCGTAATCAGTGAAACATACTGATTTGATTATAAAAAAAACATGTGTATAAAAACAAGAAAAAAAAATGTAAAATTTATTTATAATTTCTATAGAATAATTTATAATCGTTAAAAATCTGGTGTTCCAGATTATGTAACGTTTTCATATACGTCATAGGTCACGAGCTGGCGAGTTACGATTCATGAATCCTGTATTATCGTGACAACAAACTAAAGTCTAAATACAATTTCAAACTCACCCACAAAGTGTCGTACGCTTGTAAACGCTATCAAAAACATTCTCCCGATCAATTTCCATCGATTCGTCCTTCCTCCTATCGCCAACATCAAAGTCGTGATAACGAAGAGTCTTCGCCTTTGAAAAATCCGGCTCTTCGACATTCGTCATATCCACCTAATTTGTTTACCAGCTACCGGAAGTCAAGTTAGATCACGAGGATGTTCCAGACATGACAAAAGATCCAGACACAAATGTCCTCCGTGCCGTGATCGTAGACAGAATATAAGAACACAAGAAGACGTGAGAAGAGAAAGATAATCGTTACCTCGTGAAGTGCGTCCATGAAGATTTGAAGAATCGTCGTTTGCAAGGCCATCTAGATTGACTTGTTTTTATCAGAATAGAATCGGCAGTCAGAGCCTAAATGACGATGGTGGCACGATGACTGTCGGAATAAATTCTAAAATTTTTTTTTTCATAACAGTAAATCCGCTCTTAAAAATTCCCAGAGTTTCCTCATATTTCTTCTGTGCACAGAGGTCGCAACGCTCGACCTAACCTATTCGTATTGATATCTCGTACAACCGTAAGTGCATCGTTATTACTACACCGTATGTACGTACAAAGTAGAAAGATAATAATCGTGTACAAGCATCATAAACCGACCTCGATGACGTTTACGAAGAGAATCAATGGAATGCGAATATTTAAGTCGTTTAAGGTAATTCGTCTAGTTTCAACGTGAAATCATTGTTTCGTATGCCCGCTGCGTGCCACTACCGAGTAAGTACATATTATACGTTATCTATTCCAGTAGTGTTTCCTTTTGGGAACGCGATACACTACGAGATTATTAATCCACCTTAAGTAGTCGACGTTGTCGCGTAGTTATAACTTGGAAGATTTTCTTAGAACAACGAAGAAATTGGCGTACCAGTCAATGCGTCGTTAGCAAATTAGCAAAGTTTTTAGGTTATAACTGCGCTGTCATTACGGAATTTACGTTTACAGCATCATCCACTGCTGTACTTTGTCTTGCTAGGTATCAACCTATGGCAATTTACAGCAACTATACTATGTCTCGACGTCTCTCCTGTGAACGGATGATAACTGTGGGATTCTTGGGACCTTCTACGGATTAAAAAATATTATCTTTTATAGACATACGTGAAGTCAGCCAACCGCCGTGGGATAGCTTGATGAATTATTCGCCGTTGGTAAGACTGCGTTATTCTAACGTCGTACGTACTTTTATATTTTATGTATATACATAGGTAATCAGGTAATACGAGTATAGCTATAAACTATTGACCTTCGGTAATTAATTTTATTATAATGCATATCTGTATCTCATACAATTATTTTATCTTACTAAATTATCTTTGAACGAGGCATGACTCGATACAAAAATTTTAATATTGTTATCAATATTATATCCATCCCAGACTTTCTTTTGGACGGTATAGAATGGCAGGCGTGATATTGTTAATTGGAGAGAAAGACTTTTGGATGGCAGAAAGTTTTCTCTCGAGAGAATTTCGAATGAACGTATTCAGTAAATCGAGTTGAGGCACCTTGTAATGTAATTCGTTTAGTTGTCCAGTAGTAACATTGTGGGCGGACTAGTTTACGCTCCCAGTATTTGATCCATTGTTCGATTCTTTGTGGGTTACCATTGAAATTTCACTTTTATTCATTTATTTCTATCGGATCGTTATTCGTTGTTTAATTTCATAAAGAGTCTTCGATGGGTACGAGTCTACAGTCACGGACGTTATTAGAGCGAAAATTTTTATTATTGAGTCGATCGTGTTAATCTAATCCAATCTAAAAAAAAAAGTTTTGCTCCTAGACGATTACCTTTAAATTTCAATGCCGAACGCGTGATCTGCTGTTCTGAATTACTTAGCTGATAATGAGCTCTGTCATGTATAATGAAATGTTTATCATTTTAAAATGAAGTCCAATGACCTAATTACAATTTAATAAATTTTCATCAGGAGATTCGAATGATTTTTTTTCTTAATAAATAATTTATTTCTTTCGAGCATCACTCTGGTATTGTTTAAGTCCTATGGACTTGTCGATTGGTCTACCAATAAGTAAACTTGGAATAATGTTGTTTTCAATTCTATCTGCGTTTGTCAATTCATGTCAACCTTGACACGCATAATAATGGATGATCGTTACAGTGTGATGGCAAATGGATACTTTACTATTTGCCCTTTTCTGAGGTCATGGTTTTGCCATTTTTTTAATATCAGACTATTTATTTACGTTTGATATACGTGTATCTAGTGAGGAATATGTCGACGTGCATTATTATTAGCATCATTCTGAATTGTGTCATCGAATATTCTATAGGCGTAACAGCAAACGCGACCTTATACGAATTTTATATTTTGACGATCGTTCTTGAATTGATTGTATTGCATTACGGTCAAGGTCTAATCTTTTTCGTTTTTTTTTAATCCATTGGACCATTGAAAACCGCGAAGTTTATTAGAGTATATATAAGTTGTAATGAGTAATTTTGAGCTTATAATTATTATTATCTATTTAATAATCATTGTTGATAATAAACACCTGTAGTAGTATATTGTACTTTAATATGATTTATAGCCGTCTGTGTATTAATTGATTTATTGGAAACGTTCTCGGACGGGGTCGATGTTTTTTTATCATTTGGTCGCTTGAAACACGATTATTTTGATTTATATGTATTTATGGAAAATTAGTGAGGGGTTGTTTTACTTTGTGACTTTTAAAATGCGATTGATTTTATAATACTGAATCGTAAAAGACGCAGAGAGACGCAGCGTACATGCAACTGTATTATCGACAAAATATCTTTTCGATGCATCAGCGCCAGCTGTTGATTCGAAGTGAAGCAGAAGGTCCTAGTCGCGTCGTTCGGAGTAAAAGCGTTGTCCCTTAACCTTAACCTAAACTTAATCTATTGTACCGGAGTTTTTAATAAAACGACGAAGTATGGCGAATCCGAGCTTGTTGGATATGACAGAAGAAGATGCGGCAGATCTTCAGTTTCCAAAAGGTACGTTGAAACAATCCCCGAAGTCATATGGTACAATTTCGCATAAGGAACTTTTCATAACCTCACTTTCTTTATGTTTGAAGGGATATGCAAAGATTGTTAGGAACTTACTTTCAGGTCTAAAGTAATGATTTTCTTGCTTTCAGACTGCCCATCGAGTCGAGCTGTAGAAACCGAACATGATATAGAACTCGAGGTGTCAGTCCTGAAGGAGGAAATCCTTACTTCAGATCCAACCTGTCGTATATGCAAAACAATCCTCTCAGAACCTTACATTCGATGTGCCGAGTGTTCGAATGTTGAAATTTGTCCTCCGTGTTTCTCCAGTGGTTCTGAAGTTGATGAACATAAAAACAATCATAATTATATAATTATAAAAAATGAATTTCCATTAATTGAAAACTCAGGCTGGACTGCGAAACAAGAGTTAGAACTATTGGATGTCTTGCAGGAGTGTGGTTTCGGTAACTGGGTGGATATATCTAGAAGAATACAAGGGAAATCCCCAGAAGAATGCAAATTACACTATTTACAACATTATATAGATAATCAAACTTTACCTGGTTTACCAAATATTAAGGAGAGTGAAGCAAGTTTATTCAGTTCTGAACCAATACCATATTTATACAAATTACATGATCTCGAAGAACCACCCAGATTTGCAACAAATACAGTAAACTGTCGATTATTGGCAGGATATAATGCAGCTAGATCTGATTTTGAAGTAAATTTTGATAACCACGCAGAGTCATTAATTTCTGATTTGAGATTCGATGAGTTCAGCGAAGGTGACAGTGACTATTATTTAGGAAAAAGTTTACAAGTAGCAATAGTGGAAGCCTACAATCATAGACTACGAGAAAGAAAGAGAAGACAGCAAATAATAAGGGATCATGGATTAATAGCTTTCAGAAGAACAATGTCTTGGTTACATAGATACGATAGCACCATTACAAGACCTATCGCTGAAAGATTATTAATTTTCATGCAGCTGGTCAAAGGGATGGAGTTTGATTACATCATGGAGGGACTTCATCATGCTGGCGAATTAAAGAATTATATTCACAGGCTTCTCGAATTTCGTAAAAATGGTTTAAAGTATTTTCATAGCGTACCAACTTTTCAAAAGTTGACCAAACTGCGACAGGAGAATGAAAAAGATAGAAAGCAATATTTAACGAATGCTGAGTACAACTGGAAGAGTATACTACCTGGTTGCGTTTCGAAAACAAATGTTCCATTAATGACTACAGCTTCACAACGAAAAGCTCCACCACCTCTTGTGATCAAGGGTTTACCTGGATATGAAAAACTTACTGCGGCTGAAAAGGAGCTATGTTCTACAGCACGAGTTGTACCCACTAGTTACTCCGAGTTCAAACATCTCCTTATAACTGAGAATAAAAAATGTGGTTCACTGCGACTGGCTCAGGCCAGAGTGCTTTTAAAAATTGACGTAAACAAAACCAGAAAGATATATGACTTTTTAGCCGAACAAGGTTACATTAATAAACCAGTTCAATGATGAAACTTTTAACCTTAATATTTAATAAACTAGCTTCAAATTGTTATACACTCTCGCAACACCTGAGGGACTATTCAGTATTTAAGTATGTGATATTAGATTTTAAGATAATTAAGATATTAACATATATAAATAAGCGATGGTGATTCAGTTTTCATGAATAAACGTCGCTCGTACATAAATTTGTTTAATTTATTACATTCGTTTGGTACCGCATTTTGTAGATAAAAAAAATATAAAAATATATAATTTTTTCCGTAAAAACGCTGTGTGTAATATGTACAATCTTTTTTCTAATTTTCTTCAAATTTATTCAGTTCCTAAATATATGAGGTAAGGGTCCAGGTCGTCAATTTCGATCTTTTATGCGAATACGAGATATACATGTCAATTTAATATTTTAGAGATATATAACGAATCCATATTAGGTGTGACAAAATTTGTTAATAGGTCGACATAATTAATTCACGCCTATTAAAAAGTTATCTTATTACGTACTGAAAAAATACTTTTGCAACGATTTCTACTTCTCTCGGATTCCACGTGAGCGAGGATTTTATGAAATTAACATACCGTTGAGAAAATGTGAGAGAGAAACGAATCTCGTCTTATCTGTTCTACTTTCAATATCTAAATTCATCGAGGTCACCAGGAGTATCTACATGGATGCCAAAACTATCTTGTTTCTTGTGACGTGACGTGTTCTGTAAACAGTATGTGTAAACAAATCGAATGTACCAATCGTTCGAAATCAATATTAACATTTCTTTTCTATTGTGCAATCCGAACGAAAATAACTGAATCAAATAGAACTTTTGTACAAATATCCCCGAAGATTCCACATACCGAGTAGAAATTGCGATACGTGTAAAAATAAAAAAGAAATATTTGGTCATTTTGCAGAATTCGAAAATGCCGAGACTCTCCTGATAGCGGAAGTCCACATGTTACTGGAGCACAGAAAAGCGCAGAATGAATCAGCAGAAGAGGAACAAGAATTCTCCGAGGTCTTCATGAAGAGTCTAACTTATACGAATCGTTTTCGGAAATTCAAAAACAAAGAAACAATTGCGGCTGTCAGAAAGTATAAATTTCCATTAAAATTTGTTGATCGGTAATTCACACCTGTTTCAGAAATTAATTTACAAACGCGTGGTTACAGTTTACTGATGCAGAAGAAGCTACACAAATTCGAATTGGCGTCCCTGGCGAATTTGTGTCCAGAAACACCAGAAGAAGCGAAGGCCTTGATACCGAGTCTAGAAGGCCGTCTGGAGGACGAAGAAATGAGAACGATCCTAGAAGATATACAAACCAAAAGATCACTGCAGTATTAAAGTACCGTTACATTAACGAGTTAATTATTCAATATATCTTTTCCGTTCACGCATTTCTTATAGGTATGAATTCAATAAAATTTACTTGCCAGTCACACATCTGAAGTCCAAGCAGTCCTCTCTCTGGTCAGCATCAGATTCGATCTTAAAGAACGAAGACGCTGTGTGTATACACGTTATAGTATTATAATTCATGCATTTTTATATATTTATCAAATATAAGCGCCATGTTTGGTACACAACAATTACTGCTATTTGTCTGTCGAGAATATCAATATTGATCAAAGAGAGTAATCTCGATGTTCCCCACTCCACAACATGGTCCAGCCAGGAAGCATCAATAGGTTCCACTATCATCCCAGTACATCAATAAACATGGCCAGTTCATATCCAAACATCCCACACAAGGATTCATAACTAGGTACTATCGACTACCTTTGCCTACATGATGATTAAAGAGTAACCAAACATTGAAAAATACATTTTCAAAAAACCAAATTCAATGGTGAGTAGCAAAAAGTCATGTAACTCTTATTGCTTCTCTAATAATTTTGTGCGCATAGACAAGTTACACAATTAGCAGAGCCAGCAATTTGCGACAAGACACGGCTCAAAGAAGGCAGCTAATCGTGCCAGCAGCAACCGCACATTACGTCCAGGTAATTGCGTACGGTTGACTTTGCACGCGAAAGCGACTCCTGGGCCGTCATTATCATCGCACCGCTTGAGCCACGGATCTTCGCTCTTCCTCCTCAGTTCTTCTGGCTGATCTTGGCTTTCATTGGCCAACTCGCAAGGCAGCCTGGATTCCATCAGTTTATTTTTTCACAAATAAACAACGATAAGGATCAATGACGCGCGCCACCTATGATTTACGAAGTGCTCTAATGGGCACTTTGCTCCAAGGGAACGCAGTCAAACGACTTTTCATCAGGAAGCTTACAAAGACATTGCTATACCCAGGATCTTGTCTTGCGTTATATTGCGTATCGTTCGTAGAGACATCAGACGCGGCTACGGCGGTTCAGGTTTATTAAATGGGACTACCCACCACCGCATATTGATTTCTAATGCTCCTGCGCTTTGCTCGTGTGATCTATATTAGAATTCAGACAGGATGTGACGTAGCTACGCCACTGGCAGGTGTCATCCTTGTATTTGAGGGTAAAATAGATTTTATTTAGAGATAAATTATATCCCGCAGGACACTTTTTTAGTGGTTGGTGTATATTGTCCAGCTTCAGGAGACATCATAAAATTAAATTTTCTTTCACTGTAACGTATCTTTTCTGTAAATATGGCAGACTCGTAGATACGATGGTCTAGAAAAATTTGAATCTAAACAGTAAGTCATCTAAGAATCTTACGTTCATATTGACCTGTTTCATTGGAAAGAAAGAGGAACTTTCTTTTAAGGCTACCAAAAGCCCCTGTTACACTGCAATACTTTCTGGGTATTGCAGTAAGTTAAACGAAGACAGGCGCACTCGTCCAATTCTTCACTTTCAAAAAATTACTTGATACTCCCTAGCCGCACGGCAATGAAACTGGTGGATTCGGGATTTCCAGCTAATGTCACAATAGGGACGTTCACGTAATTTCAACGATATTAGGTACATCCACAGCATCTTTATAGAAATCGTCTCGAGTAAGGAAGAGAACTATTTGATCGACCTTCGTTTCATCCGTTGACCACGTAGGCGAGTGCCATCTCCTACGTGAATTCGATATCTCAAATGGTAAGGCAGTTTTTTAATACGAAAGCTTTAAATCTGCCTGGAATTAAATTTCGAAATGATAACGAGACTTTGACAGTCTTAGAGACAATTAAAAGAACGATTAGCAGTACGTCAAAGCAGTAAATTCCCGCGAGACTTCTAGTATCTTTCTTATCGCTCAGTGCTAATGGACCGAGAATTAAACCGCAGCTACTGATTATCAGAAGCGAAATGTGACATTAATTTTCGAATAATTAACTGTATATTATTCTTACGTTACTGTCATAACATTATAGTCGTACTGACACAGCTGTCGGTATACATATATCTGTCCGTCGACATATTTCAAGGGTATAAGACATTTAAGTTCGCCAAATATTTTTGCTTTATTATTTCTCATTCTTCTTCTCTCCACTCTCCTTCGTCATTCCTCGTAAATTTTTTAAATCTGTTTTTCAAATTCCTGCCCGTAAGAACCAGCTGCACTTAACAAGAGCACCAGGTTGTCGCATCACTCAAAGAATTCGCTCGTCTTATAGAATTAAATTACTGAACGATTCTCGTCGACCTCGTTACTCTTTTTTTTTCGTGTCTTTTCTCTCTCTCTCTCTCTCTCTCAATTGGTCCCTGCCTATTCCGTCTCTCCCACTTCATTGGTCCTAGGCCATTGGAAACACATAAATACCTTAATAGAAACAATCTGAACCGAACATGGATCTCGTACATGTTCGTAGAATTTCCAAAGCTCCCAGTGAATTCTCTCCTCTAAAATAGAATCTTAGCAGAACGCAACAAGTATGCGTTCGCGGTATCTTCTGGCAATCTATACACCAATTCGCATAATTCCCACCCATGAGAATTGGTCCTTTCGCGAGGTTTCTCACAAATGTCTAAATTCCTTCATCCTCACTTTCTCTGAGTCAGACTCGACTCATTGAGAAATCAGTATCTTAACATTGGCGCAGATGAGTCCATCCTCTATATTTATTAGAGTCCTTTGTTTCAAGGTCTCTAATCATTTGTAGGCATGATAACGAATTTACTTCGATTAGTTTTGGCAGTGCCGAATACGTCACTGTCTCCCTCAGCATTTTCCTTACAATTGGATGCAAAATCCTTTGGTCGAAGCGCTAAAGATTATTTCCCATAAGTTTTACCTTATACGTAAAAATTCTTGAGCCTATGAGATTGGTCGTTGGTCACTGATCTCTTTTGTAGCTTGTATCCTAAGCTTGCCCTTTGACCTCATCCATTTGCTCCATTTGCACTGACTTTCCTAATGTCACGTGGCGGTTTTCATGATCGATTAGCAAATCATGTATATTCTTTGACTGTTTGATTACTTTTTATTGAAAGTGACACTTCGAATGTATAGATGAGCTGAGCGACAAAATTGGATATAAGTGCAGGATTAAATATTCAGCAAATCTTTCACCGATACTCGCTATACTATATGAATTTATTAACAGTAAGACGTTAATGTATGTATTAATATTCAGGTGAACGATATTTTAGTTACACGTTGGAAAGATATATGTATCCGGTTAGATTTACAGAAACTCCTGTCACATTCGCAGAACTTACCTCTTCTTTTACTTGTGAACTTGTCCTTGCGGAGATTTGCTTGTAGAACTAATAACGTTAACTGATCTTGTAATATTTATGGGAGTAATACTATGGTTATTTTTACAACGTCACTTATGTATAAAGTCAACAGCGTAGATTTCATGGAGTAAGAATGATAAAGTTACGTATTTTTTTCTTCTTGAATCTACAGTGTTTTTGGTGAAAAGATCATTTGAATCGCGCTGCGTCAGATCCGCCATTTTGAATTTTTAAAAAAATTGTCAAGTAACATTCGATTTCAAAAACCTTAAAAATTCTCCATTTTCAAGGAGTCAAGGGCGTCCATTAAGTATTTTCTCGTGTAATTCTAACGGGTTTTACATTTTTTTAATAACGTGAAAACTCCTGTGAATCCAACGGAAATACGCCATAGATTGCCATAGATCGAATAGAACACGGGCAATGTTATTTCACGAGGATCTTTTTTAATCCTCTATGATTATTCTTTTCCATGCACAACGTATAAATTATATATAAAAGCCCGTCTCATATATTAATTTCATAAAGACATATTCGAGAAACAAACTTCGTATCTTTGTTATAGATAACAGAGCTCTACTGTACTTCTATGTGACATAAGAAAAGTTACCTGGCCCGCGTATCAAGATAACGGCCGAAAGTCTAACTTTCGGAGCATTTTTATGTATCATCAAATCAATAGGTACATTACCAAACTCGACAGACTCGACTGACCAGCGCGTTAGTTTCGTTCGCAGCGAATTCACCAGCTGCGAAATTATAATTCGGTTGGCTGGAACGAAAGTAGGAAGGACGCTAGTCAAAACAGTCGAGACTTCTTAACGAAAACGTAACAGTTTGACATACGGTGCGTTACGTATGTGCGTGGCTGAATATCGGATGTGCCATCGTACACTATGTAGAATATATAGGTGCATTCAGGTACGTAAGAGTGCGTGCCGTGTGTGGAGGTGCAGTGTGGCTGGTGTTGCGGATCGTGCGTGAAGGTGGCGTGCAATCGAGCAAGTGAAGGAGCGAGTGACGAGTCGGTCCTCGGAGTCCTCCGTCGCGTCTACCAAAGCCGAAGTTAGCCGAACGCGGCCGAGCCGGAGCGCCGGCACCGCTTCGGAGCGTTCGGGTCAAAATATATTCAGTGTATTCTAAACAACCATGCGACGTGCTATCACGTTTTGTTTGCTCGAACGCCTCTGAGTATCATTGACGGTTGATACGGGCGTCTTTCGCGTCTCCTCCTCGTCTCGCGGAGGTTTTTCCGGCGTGTCCTACGTGCTCCGAGATCCCCGGCCGTCGCGAACCTCCCGACCCTCTCGGACATCGCGAACCTCGGGGTCAGTGTCTGGCTCAGTCTGCTTCCGAGGATCCTCGGCAGGAACCCTGCTCCGTGCCTCCAGGGATCCGATCCTGCCGATCCTGACTATTTTAGCAGGCTCAGACTTTAACGGGGATTCTTAAACTCGTGTCACGTTAGCTTTAGTTTATTTCCTTTGCTTTCTCGTTTGAATTTAACGTTTTGTTTATCTCATTGAAATCTCGAAAGATCGATTCTTACAATCGATACTTGCGTCTTTGTATTTGTGGCTTCTTTCTTATTCGCAAAAATGTGAACGTCGATACTTCCTCTGGTACATCCGTGACGGTTTTGTCGCGACTGACTGTGATTTCCTGAGACTTTTAAAGAATTTCTGGTGATCCTTAGTCCCGTCTTCCTCGTGGTGGATGAACTACTACGTACGTTCGTGGCAGTGCCAGTGCGTGGACTAAGTTTCAAGAGAAATTGAATGCTAACTCGTGTTTATTCCTGGCCTTGAGATTGCTTGATCTGTAAATCCGAGATTGTTTTGGCCTTCGTTCCTGTCAATTTCTTTTGATTCGAATATTTGTCGTTTGTCCTGCCACTTCCACTGTTTTGCCGTCCATTGAAAGCAGAAAGAACTGCATTCGTTGACACTGCAGAGATAGTAGAAGGCGAGGACGTTGAAAAAGTTTGTGCATTCAAATCAGTGTCTGACCGAAGGATCCAGCGATAATGCAGGTGCATTCAGTAAATTGGTGAGCATATAAGATATTTTTTAAAATAACATTTGATTCGCTGATTTTCAATTTCCAATATATATTTCCTCCTTTTAATCATTTTTCGATGATAATAATGGTATGATTTTTCGAGCTCAAACCTGCTATTGATGTTCCTTATTTTTACAGTAAAATTGACATATCTAAAATCGAACACTGAATGGTTCGAATGATGAGAGCAATTTCATGTACTATACAATTTCTATGCATTATTCATAGTGGAAAAAGTGAAAAATAATATATTTGGCTGTAAAAGGTTATATTCATGCAAAAATTTTGAAATTCTCCTTAACCTTTGTCGGTATGATAAATTCATTCTGCGACAAGAATTGTCAACCTGTCACTTCTAGATTTTAAAACCAGCGTCAAAGGGAGTCAAACGGCTCAATAAATATAAGGAAGGCAGAGAAATGGAATTGCGAACGACGAAGTGCATGTCTGAGTTCCGAGTGGTGAAATAATTTATAGAGAATCTCCGAGAGAAGCATAAAGATAAAAAGAGATAAAGAGAAATAGCGAAGACACACAATAAAAGAGAATGGAAGCATAGTCATTTTCGGGAATCAAAAAGTAGAAAACTTTGGGGTCGAATCGACCCGTCGTAAAGTGCGTCCGGTCGGCCATAAGTGTCGTCGGCAAAAAGTTCACCGAGAAGGAGCGCCTCGACGCTTCCAAGTATCATCGATTTCCCAAGGCGCTTTATCAAAGAAAATGAAGGACTTGGGGTACGTTCACACGTCGATGCATCACACTTCTTATCGCTCAAGATTCTGGCTCGAGGTCGATCTCATCGCGTGGACAAACTTTTATTCTTCTCATCCTTTATCGAATTCTGGTAATCGCTAATCTACCGGCACATACGAAATGAGATTAAGGAGCGTTCTTAACATCAATCTTCATCCACGCGATAAAAAGACTCCTGCGCATTCGGTTATTACGGAAACGCGAAGACGCGAACGTCGCGTCCATCGACACGCGACGCGTCCACAAGACTCGGCAAGACGCCGGTCTTATTGAAACGTGGTACAATACATACACAGCCGATTAGTCCCATATGTCAATAATAATCGTCATTCGTAATGCCGACTGGTCTTATCCAAGAAAACACAAGGCACCAATATCAACGACCTGTAGATACCGACTGCTAGTATAAGAACGTAATGAAAACCTTCGGCCGGCGTCGTTGCGCGTTTATCGTTAATTATTTAAGCGTCCATTTTGTCTCCCTAGATCGAGGCGACGTCGTCATAAAAAATGTCTCTTTCCCCTCCCATAGAATCCATACCTGTCCCACTGTCATTAAAGTTAGATAATATCTTTATCCAATGTCTTCGTCGCTGGACATTCAAACTGGGTGTCGTTACGTGCGAATACGCCTTCATAAAATAGCACGTAATTCGCTTTAAAAGTTCCTTTTCACGTTTTTATTTCTCGTCGTTATTATTTTTCCACTCCTATAATAAGATGGCTTAACTTTCTTTGGGCGCCCTTTTATTCCTCGATAATAATCACACTCTGACGCGAATATATCTCCAGTCGTCGCTCGTTGAGAACTGTCTCGCGCGTCTCAGGCCACCACGCTGTTGTCCTTACGGCAAAAATGTCAACTGCAATCGGCATGTTAACGATCCTATTTACACATGGCTTTCCTGTCTCGTTTCTTCTTACCTGTTTCGCGACTGTCTCTCACTCGGAAGCAGATCATTTGCCCCGACGCGAATCTTCACCCTCACAACACGTTCCGCGACACGAATCTCTGGCGGAGACCAACTGCGATCATCGCATCTGTATCCGATCTCGTCTGCACGATTTATGACCGATTCGAGATAATGATATATAGGACTTTGAAGGGGTGGGGAGGGCAGATAAATATTATCAAAATATCAATTACACGAGATTAGAGAATTTTTTTATACATGCATATATTTGATATGCGAGCTTTGATCAACAGTTTTTCTATGTACCTGTATATATATGTATATATTCAATTATCTATATATATGATTAATCGGCTCAAACGCCTCAACTGAAGTTCCCCCGTCCCTTGGATTCCTATAGTAAAATCAACTTGAGTTGCTGCGCTTGAACTGAATAGCTTCGTTATGTATTAACGTATACGCCCGCAGTTGACTCGTAGGAAATATTGGCAATTTCATACTACTCGTTTAATTAGCTGTCGATCGAATTGATGCAAAGAGGGAAACTCCCCTGTCAAAATTGTGCAGCGCCCGTGGACTTTTGTCGATTTTCGTGAGATTAATATTTAATAAAAGGGGTTTTGTTTCTTCGCTGAGAATCAGGGTAGCTGATACGGGGATCGTGTATGATAGGAAGACTGAAAAAAAAGGTCCTCTGACTTCTTGTAGGACGCTTCAATCTTCGCTCCTGGACCTTTCCCTATCCCAAATCGATTAATCAGCTGTTTTCCTCTCCCCTCGCTTCTTTCCCTTCCTCTCGATCGTCCACTTCGTGTCGTGCAAGATCGATTAACCTCGACGTTTATAGATATCGATAATTGTCGGGTTATCACGGCATCGATTATAATAATGTTAACAAGCTCATTCCGTAATTTTATCCTTTTGTCTGGGTTGACGGACAAACCCCCTTTCTTTCCCCGACTCACCTTACCACGTAAAGCTATACTGAAATTGAATAAATTTTGCTTCCCTCGTTATTCACGTTAAAATCTTTCGAACCGCCTTGTTGTTTAGACGCTGATCTTTCATCGCTCGAGAATGTCTCCTCGTCGTCCCGTAAAGCCTCTGGGCGAATTTTCAAAGACTATTCATTCGTTTAGCGTACCTATGAAAATATCCTCTGTTCGCGTTCGTTGCTTCGATAAAGGCGCATGCGCAGTGCGCGCACCAGTTTCCCTGCGCGTCGCTCATAATCGCCTCTAGTACGTAATTCATTTTGATGAATCACAACGCGTCTTTCCCGTCGCTACATTGAAAATGCTAATCGTTCCCATCGATGCATCGAATGGCTCGTGTGGTAATGAGGAGACGCGTTCGCATTTCTTATGTCGCCACTGACGATAGCGTCCTTTACGCGTTTCAATGTGCCGACGTCAATCAGACTCTTACGCCTCGTGAAAAGGAGACTCGAGGATCGTCTGGCAAGACGCTCTGCCCCTGCTGTCTCGTGACTTCGTAATTTCGCTTGGATCGAATTCAGTCTTGAATATTTTTCTTTTTTTTTTCTTATCGCTTTTTCTTTTGCTTCCTCCTTATCCTCGGGTTGGTGCGGCAGGACGCACGAGATAAAGAGGCAGACGGGCTTCGCGAAGGAAGATGCTGCAGGGAATTTATCGCGCGATGGATTGCTCTCATAATTCTTCGGCCGCCCGGGCAAACGAAAGGAGACGCGCTTGACAGCCTGTACGAGGGACGTCGTAGCGTCGTTGCGTACTGGACTTTAGTGGAAACGCTCGACGGCGTCTGTGGCGAGAAGTTGCGGGAATCTTGAGTTTTCATGAAAAACGTGGCTGTGTGGGTTATCCTTGATGACCGGGGGGTGGGGGGGGGGGAGGGGTGGTGGTGGGCTGAAAGAAAAAGTCGAAGAAACAAAAACGAAAAACAGTGGTAATCAAGTGGGACGTCGTTGAATACACGAGGGTGTGGAAAAGTTTTTGTACCGAGTGAAATTCCTACCGTCCCGACGTTTCACATTTTGAACTTGGACGCTTCTCGACGCCTGGCGTCTCTCTTTCCGTATCTCTACGCTCTCGTGAGATTTGTCTCCCCGTTGTGCTTCCTTCGCTCCTCGGTCTCTTGTACTTTGGTCTGTCGCTTTGACACGCTGGTGAACTTTGTGAAAATCCCACAGGAGCTTTCTCGTGGGAGAACCGGAAACTGCGCCAAAGTCTATTTATCCGTCCGATTTCCGGCTAAGAGTCGACGCGAACTTGACTGAGTTATCGGCCAGCGACATAAAGGCGATTCTGCCAGAGGCAGTTGGAGTTACGTCAAATCGAGCTTCGCTCGCACGATGCGTAACAGTTGCGTCGATTATTGGCGGGATTCGAGCGATCGACGCTCTTGGCTGATCGACCAGACGCGCCCGTCGACTGTTTTTTTATCGGGTTAAGATTTGACCCCCTTGGTTTTGCGAAATTTTTGAATTTTTTGACTTTTTTGTTCCCACCTCTCTGGAAAAAGGATTTTTGGAAACGTCAGTCGTATTCACCTCTTCACACCCCCCCCCCTCCCTTCGCCTAGCACATACGATCGCACGTGTCGCATCGCTTCTTTCCTGGGGAGGGCTTGGCCATTTAGATTCATCTTATCGCCTTTTCTTGTCACGCTATCGCTGACACAGGATCCACGCGCGAGGGTCAATCGTCTAACGATAATTTTTGTTAGTGAGACGAAAAAATATTGAACTTAAAGATTCGACTCTCAGCTGACGCGATATAAGGCTGTCTGGACGGTCGGCGCTGCCTTCTCGCTTGCCGCTGGTCGCGAGTGCGCCTTTAGCTCGTAGTTCCCGTCGGTGTGGCCGGCGACTAGCGGCAGGTCAATAAGCCTCACTTTCAGGCCAGATAACGCCCCTTCCTCTCGCGGGCCAGAGAGCACCAGAGTGGAGCACGCGGAGCACGAAGCACGGAGGAGCACGCTGGACCACTCTTCTTCTCACTCACTCACTCTCCCTCGCAGCATCCCGCACAAGCGTCACCCACACTCCTCCTCACTCTCCATAGACCCGGTCCAAACCGTCTCAGTTTGAGCTGAAGCCTCGAAGCAGGTGCGCCGGATGCATTCTACGCATACCACTCGACTCTGGTCCTCATCCAGCATCACACGCCGATCTCATCCTCCTCGTCTTCCTCTTCTCTCTCCTTCCCCCTCTGCGCTCATCTCAATTCTTTCACTCTCCGTCGTGTACTACCCTTTCCCTTTCATTCACGATACTCTCTCTCTCTCACACTGTCTCTCCTTCCTTCTTCCCCCCTGCCCCCTCCCGTCGCACCCACATGACTTACTTCTCCCGAGGAAACAGATAACAGCATCCGCCATCCTTAATTATTTTTTATTTTTATCAACGGTGTTCCACGTCTGGACCTCCCCGTCGGACTTGTCCCAGGAAATCACGGGCGACGACTAACCCGGGATGCCCACGTCCCGACCAACTCGATCCTTGCCCTTCGAGGGTCAAGGGTGATCGGGTCATGGTCGGGATTTGGCTGCCGTCGAACTTTGACCTCAGCAGCCCTCGATCGTGCGGTTGCGTCACTTTTGAATCGCAGCACGCGTGCACTGCCTTCGCGTTCCGTTCTTCGCGTGCAAACAGTGTATTTTGTGTATCGGTACGGCGGACAAGATTTCGCTGGACTAATTGGACGTCTGAGTGGGTCGCAAATTTCCGTGCGTTGGTAGACCTTGTTACGTAATTCATATATCGAACGGCAAGGTCGTCGTCGGTTGCACTGGCCTTGCCGCGCGCTTCGGAGATCGAGCGCGAGTCCTCTTAAAGCCAAGTCCACAGTCGGGCGACGGGACTCGTCGGGCGCAGGGCATCTAGGGATCGCACGACGTTCGTGAGACAAGCCGCAAGTAGCAGAAGCCCGTTATGACCAAACATGGACTATGGCTGCCGGTCCGGCTCGCCGGTCCGGTCGTTTGCGCCAGGAGGCGCCGCGACGCGAGACCAGCGCTGGACGCACTGGAATCGTATATCGGAAGCTTACGTAGTCAATTCAAGAATGCGACGTTTCAGTTAAAAGGCCGATAGACCATTTGGCTTCGGTCGGGCGCAGCCGCCTTAGATTTTTCGTCAGGACTCTTCTCGTCTACTCGTTTTCCGTTCCCTGGGGTAAGTTCGCCGGTGGCACGTGGAGATGAAAAAAAATTTCATTTTTTGGATTTGATATTTTTTAAAAAAAATTTTTTTATTCAAGTATTTTCATTTAACGCGTCGCGCAAATTTTTCATCAATGTTTTACGTCTACGCGATCGCGCCTTTCCTTCCCTGTCCACGTCTTGTCGCTGCCCTTGCGATAGTCACGTATAACGGATCCATCTCGCATTGTATCCAAGTCGAGTAATTGCTCCGAGCAACTGGCAAGGCAGTTTAACATCCGCGCGGTGAGCCGTGGCGGTTCACTCTCGGCAACTCTGTAAATTAGTAGGGAGCTTCGACGCCATCCGACGCCCTACCGACGTCTCTCACGTCGACGGGCTCGCATTCGTCCCTGTCGTTACCTTCGACGGCCCCTTGTACACGTCACGGCAAACAATTCGATAACAAATTTGGAACGAAACATTTTGTTATCAACCTCCTGGACGAATTCTTGCCACCCCCTCTCTCCTCCTCTCCTCCCCTCGCTTCCTCACACGTGCGATTGCCATTTCCTCCTTTCTTCTTTCTGCTTCTCTTTTCGCAACCTGGATGACCCGTATCGCGACTTTATCCTGTATTTCTAAGTGTTTTTATTATAATCGCAATGACGTCACTTCCCGTCTCTAGATCATTGAATTTACTGATAACGCGCACAATGACTCCTCAGTGAATTGGTACTTGATGTAATTGATCTTGTCGCGTTGACCTCATTCTGTTTCGAGATCTCGATCGGTCTTATCGGAAGTTTTGGACGAGTCCTTATCGGGTTGGGGGGGAGAGGGGGGGGATGAGAAATGAATTTTCTTGCCACGTGGAAATTTCAAGGATCCGTCTATAGAGGAGCTGGAGGAACAATGGCGGTTCGGGTACAACAATGCTAGTTCAGTGATCCAATTTCACAAAGCAAAATCAGTGAATGGAGAAATACGTTTGTGATGGATGCTGGTTGCAATTTACTTTTCGCTGCAAATTTCAGGCTCGAATGTCAATTGGCTGTTTTTTGCAATTGGGTCTCTTTCAGTCCGCGAATTCACCCTCGTACGAGTTATTTAACGTTTGTCCGGCTTTCAGCAGTTTGGCCACGTTTTTTTTTTTTTTTCAAAACTCACTTGACCAGAAAAACTCGTCGTTTCCCGATATCACGATCTCGCCCGTTTTCGAACGCCATTTATCGCACTAATTCGCACAATTCGCACAATTCCCTCGGTACCCATATTAAGCACGTTCCCATATCCGCGCTCGTACGTAAATCAGTATTCCGGCCTGTACCCATAAATACGTTGTATCCCGAAACTCATAAATTTAATCCATGGAATTAACCGTTTGCACGAAAAATTTTTTTTCTTTTTTTTTGAGTTCACGTAAAATTATTTTTACTAAAAATATCACTAGGATCTTCGTAATTGAACTGCGCCATCAGAAATATCCACGTGCTCTCTTGGCGCTGCACGGTCTTCTCTGACGTATTTGTTTGCACTGCTCTGTGTGCTCTGCAAAGTGGCGTAATGGCGAACCGTTGGTATTCCTGGGCATCGGAGAAGGACGAAAGTAAACCTAAGATCCATCAGGGCGACAACCATGGCCGAGAGTGCAATCGGTCTTATTGATTATCCCATCAGGAATGGAGGCGTGGGTGCACTTGGCGTGTGGCTAAGATCGCGTGAGAACGAGTATTGCAAAGTTACGAGAGGATCCACCAGCCGCACTCTGCGATACGTAATACCATTGGGGATACCAAGGTGAAAATAAATAGATAGCGTCCAATTATTCACGAGAGCCCGATCCTTGAATCTTTGCCAAAATGTTATGGCCGCTGGGCGATGCGCTACGGTGTGTCCATCTGGCGGAGCTTTTTTACGTCAGATTTAATGTCCTTCCGTTATCTGTGGGCGAGGGTCGCAAAAAATAACGATACTATGACGCAAAACGATTTTTCGAAGGCAACGTCGTTTGCTTGAAATAATAAAAAGCACTTGGACCGTTTGTCTGTGCTTTTTGGACTGGAGGAAAGAGACGCGTGTATTGAAAAATTTTATTTCGACACAAGTGCTGCCATCTACTCCGTTGCATGGCTTACGTGGGTTCTTCGTTGTTTTGTGCCGTACTAATACTATCGCTCTTTGCTTTATTTTTTTCTGTGCTATATCCAGTCTTTTTGGTTAAGCATGTGACACGTGCTGGGAATACGGGATGATCTTTTGCTCCTTCGTTACTTCTGCTGAGATGCAGTTTGATGCGCTTGGGGAATTTATACGTTCAGTGTCTTTGGTTATGTTTGTATGACGTGATTGACTGTCCGTTTTACTTTTTACGTAGGAATTTACCGATACGCCGAAGCTTTTATTTGCGGCTGAGATATTCTCGACGGATGCGAAATAACGAGCTTGAAATTTCTCCCGGGTTTACGCACCGTTGCATAATTATTATACGGATGGGAGCAACGCTGCGTGCGAGTATCGATGACGCATCGGCGGTCTGGGTATGCAAAGGATTCGGACTTTTTTTTTCAGTATTTTTCTCTTTTTCTTCTCTATTAACTCGGAAAACAGCTGATTTCATTATTGTTTTTTTCTTTCTCTTGATTTTGTTTTATTATTCGAATCTACGTGAATTCGGTTTTTTTTTTCGAACTCGAGCGCTGCACCGAAAAATTGACGGGCGCGAAGTAAACTCGAGGAATTTGGCGAAACTGGACCAGTACGATTTAAACGGAAGGAACGCGGTTGGAAAACTTTGGGCTCTTGACTGCTGATTAATGAAAGGATCAAGAGTCTTCGGAAGTTCACCGAAGAAAGTTCTTCGATGTAATTGGGATTGATGCTGCTACGGAGACGAAGCATCGTGGGACATTTTTTCTAAAAATGAAAAAAAACCTAAAATGTGATCTTTAATTTTGATTTGTCTTTTTACGATTCTCTTTTACGGCGGTGATACCTCGAAGGATTTTCAGTCCTGTTTTTTTTTCCTTTCCCTGTTCCTCCGTTTCTATATGCGATTCTCGTCTCTGTACGGCCACGATTTCACGTCGGGAAGAAAATCAATACAGATGGCGAATCCAATCAATGGATGCTGCCCACGAACGCGTCTAATGAACAGTCGCTAATTGAAATTTACTCGCAGACGGAATTGAAGTAGTTGGCTCATTTTTTCCTTCCCTATTATATCTTTGCGATTCGTTTCCAATGGACGAAAGGTGCTCGACGCTTGTGGATCTGAGCCTTGATGTTTTAACTCTGATGATTTTCGCTAATTATTATATTATAATTATACGCTGATTGGCTGATTGATCGATTAAGATCGATCGATCATCAGTTGCGTGATACGTCATCGTCCGTCGTCACTCCAGTGAGCGTCGCGACGGCGGTCCACCAGGAGTGAATTTAGGCGTCCCTCGACGAAGCGTCGCGACGACCCTTCGACTCTCGTGGAAGATTTAATAATTTACGAAAGAGAAGCCGCAGCGTGGCTGCTCGGCTTCCTCCTTCCATAGGATTCGGAAGTCACGTGATTCTGAGCCTGAAGACTCTGGGGGGCAGGGACGCGAGTTTTCCTCGGGTAATATTTACTTTTAAAATTTTAATTCGAATATGACAAAGTTTCGCGAAGGATAAGATACCAAATACTTTTCTTTGGGCAATTTTTAAAAATTTTCTCTCTCTCTTCGTGCAATCTTTACCTACTCTCTTTATCTTTTTTTCTGCTACTCTATCATCCCTTTCCGCGCCCTTCAAAAACCTCTTATCCCGTTGCCGCTGTAACTTGGTAAATTCATAAATGTTTTTATTTGCTTATACATGCCGACGCCGGGCGTCGTCGGATCGTCAATGGACAAGCAAGCGGGTAGCTGAAACGACGCATTAATTCGAACTTCCGCGTCTCACCGAGGATCCTACATAGCCGGAAATTCACGATTAAACAAAGATTCTCCAGCTCAACGAGACACGTTACGATCTTCGTCTCGTCAAATTAAAGATAAAAAACACTAATGGAAGAAATTTCATGGAAGAAAATTGTCTCCGGGTTTACATACCGTAGTGTTTTACCTGACTCAACTTAGTTTGTCTTTTTCACAATTTCCTTCTCTCCCTTAGGTCTTCACTTTTTCTACACCTTTTCATCCTGCACTCTCTCCCTTGTTCAACCCTCTTTCCTCCTGCGGCTGGACCACAGGACCCTTTCTTTTATCGACCTTCAGCACGCGACACGCTACAGGACGATTTCAAATTCACGAGAAGAATTTTTTTTTATATCAAGTCCTTCGTCAGGATCCCCTCCCCCCTCCTGCCCTCTCGTCCCACGTCATCAGCGTCATTACATTTTTTTTTTCTACCAACTGCTAATTCTGCGGCTATAGTTTCCAAATCGACCCTCATTTCTCTCAATTGCATTAAAATACCTCACAGAACGTAGAATCGACGTCGTGACTGTTGATAAAAAAAATTATCAATTTTGAATAAAAAAATTCATCCTACGTACATTTCCCCCTTGTCTCTCACTCTTAACGAGCCTGCGGCTAATTTCACACGGAATATTAACTACCGAGAGACAGTCTCATATTCCGTTTAACGGTTAGCACGGAAAAACGTTCTCCGTTACGTTACTTAAGAGAAACTTAATATCTGCGACAGCATCCCGGGAGACGTTGGAACGAGCGAGCTGGGACTTCGCGTGTTACACTGAAAATGAGAAACGCTGATTATTCGCGATTTCCCTTGAAACGCGAAATTAATCCTGAGAGCGATCGTATAGGACTTTAATAGTCGTTTACGCCGTTTCTCGATTTTCGTGTAAAAAACAAAATTTTTTCCCTCTCAAATACATCGACCATACGAATTCCTCTGACTTCGCGTCGCTTATCAGATAAGATATTTTTTTCCAAGCAAACATCTCTCGCCCATATGGACTCTTTTAATTTAGTTCCTTACCTACGACTGATCTCGGTTACGGACTAATTACGTAGTCTCCGTCTCGTTGTCCAAAGTCACTATTGTAGTTTCCATCGAGCGATCGCTTTACGTCGAATCGCCAATCAAACTTAGTACATCGGCCTCGGGTCCCGTGCATACGTATTATCGGTACAACGCGCATGCATATGCATGGAGCCTGTTATCAATAGAGACAGCAGCCAGTATCGCGTAGTGGATTGGACGCCATTGATAAGGGGATCTTGAGGCAGGACTGGAGGAGTCGATTTGCGTTATCCAAGGTCTTATCGGTAGTTCGGTTCAGACGATTGGCTTTAATGGGTAAGAGGGAATTCGCAAAGGAGAAGCGTCGCTGCTACCTGCCGGCGTCGCGTATCGAATTCATCGCTCGTTGAAAGCAAACGTAAAGCCCCTCGTAAACGGTTTTCAGGTTTACAGTGGTCCGATTACGTCGGTTTCTGATGGCTCGGATAGCTCTGGATATCGTGGCTCACCGTTCCTGCGATGTAGTTACAGACAAGACACCCGGTAGCCAGCGAATGGCAGTGAAGGTGCCGGCCGCTGCGAATTGATCGCATCGAAGTACATAAATATCAGCGGCTACCTTACAGCGGCGTCCTCTACGCGATCACGCGTGACGTCGGACCAGGGTATGAAGTCGCTGTTAGGACTCTGGACCTAACCCCCTTTTCCTTTTTCCTTCTCCTTTTCCCCGAGGATGCTGCCGGCCGGTTGACGGATTTCCGGTCTTCTTGAAATTGGTCCTTTTTTTTTTGCGATACAGGACAAAGGGAGCCATGGTGGAATGGGAGCCAGTCCGAGGATTTTATTTGGGTCGAAGGACGCTGTTTTTTTTATTATTATTTTTTCTTTCGTTCTCTTGGGTAACCAAGTCGAGTTCACTCACTCGTACGAGTTTCGCTTTGAGGGTGACTTCCGCAATTATCCTTCCATGCGTCCAAAAGACTTTTCACTGTCGTCGGTATATTTTATATTTTCACATCTGTCCATTTCGCCCAATGGGAACCAGCTTTCGGAAAGACTATGGCTTTTGATTGGTCGTCCGCGTAATTCGTACTTGAACGAGCGCGGATAAAACGAAATTTTTTTTTTTCCTTCTCGAAGGATCCGAACACGAAATGTTTTTGTCGGGTAGCTCCCGGCTGGTATTTCAAATGACTTTTCTTCAAGTACACTTCATCCAAGTTCTATCGGACTTCGAAATCGTATCAGCCATCCGAAAGATAAGAACCGTCCTAAGGATCGTGAAAATTGCTCGATATCAGCGAAAGAAGATGCGTCGCGGGTTGCCCTAGTAAAAAAAATATAACGCGAGCAAGGCTGATAATAACGGGAAACTGCTGATAAAACGAAAAAATAATGTATAGATATACCGGTAACGAGGTGATACAGAAATGGTAAATTACGTATCGCGAAACCTCCTTTCTCGCCCTCGTACTCAATTCCCACGTAAGCGGTTACGGGTAGCGCCAATCCTCCGAAAGACGATATGCAAAAATTCGCTAACCTACATACGCCTCTGGGCTGATATGCATCGCAGGACCCAGTTCGCAGGTTGAACGTTGCCGCGTGTCCAGTTCGCCAAATCGTCACAGCTATAGTCGATAGACTGAAAAGCCCACGGAGACCGCGATAAGGAAAAAAAAAACAAAAGAGGTTCGAACTGCGTCCAGGGCCGTGTCGTTGGGGTACCCTTTGAAAAATTTCCAATTATTTTCCTAGAAACTCATCAGGCCCTTCCTACTATCGGCCTCGGGTATGCTCGGTAAGAATCTACTTGGCAAACTCCTACTTTAACTTTTTACGAGCTTCGCGTGAACTTACCATTCGTACGTGACTGCCTCCGACCTCGGTTCGCTTTACGAGCTCGTAAAGTACGAGATTTCCTTCTAATACGATCACTAAATAGACGTCAAGGGTTGTTTCGCGGAGGGTGCCCTCCTAGGTATTATACTCTGCACGTGGCGAAGAAGGGAAAGTCCCGGCAGGTAAAGGATAATTAACAATGGCTTATCCATTACGAATATCAGCGCGGATTCCATGAAATTCTTAATTATTAAGTAATTAATAATTTATTGGATATCGACGTTACTTCATATCCAATTACCTACTGCGATTACGTATTTTAGCATAATCGACGGCGCTGATACATTTACGCGTGTGGTTAATCGCGTACTGTTCGGCTGAAGCACCCTCGGGATACGCATCTGCGACTGGGAAATTATTTAAGGAAATAACAATTTCCCTAATGATATTCACCCAGCATCCCTTGTGTCCCTGGTCCCCTATCACCGTGCACCCCTCACCATTAACAGCGAAGCACCGTTCTCTCGAATTTCTTCATCCTTATTATATATCTATATGTATATATCACGTAGGCACTCGGATTATCCAAACATTTCTACGAGACATGGTGGAGGCTCGCGTTTAATTTAACCATAAAAGATTCCCTAATGATCTTTCTATAGTCTGTTCGCGATATCGTACTTCGATTTTGACAGATGGAGCAGAAGGAATTCTTTGGGATTTTACCACGTGTTGTCTGGTAAGGAAAATATATCGTTATATTGCTCTATCAACCCTTTGACCTGCCCCTCGCGTGGCTGTCATGACCAAAGCACGATCGACAGCGTGCGGCAGGTGTTGTCAAAGGGTTAAGAATATTGTACTGGAGTTGCGTTGAGTAGACTATAGGCAAACGTGGCGATGTTAAATACTGTGTTTTTTGTTTTTCTTATCGGTTAACCTCAAAATCTAATGTCGAGGTCTTGCCTGACTATACCTCACGTTATCTGTTTCTCTGGCTACTCCCACATACGATCCCTTTATCGTGTCGCTTCCTCCTGTGTGACGCAAGATGATTGGTGCGAGTATCGATCTGTGAGTATACTGGCAGGGATTCTGGGCTCTGTGTTTGTGTATTGGATGTACACGAGAACGTACTGCGGTTGTACGTGGATGAATATGCTAACCTGAAATGTCAAGAGGAAATCTTGATGCTGCACAATTTGGGGGGTTGTTAATTTTCTAATTGATGTTCCTCGTTAATTATTGTCCGCTGGCCACGTGCGCGGACACTCTGCATTTAGTATGTATATAGGTATATATGTGCAGGCTGGTAGGGTTATGTAACAGGATCGGATGTGGGAGAGAAAATTTAATATGAATTGGTCCATATGTGAGAGTAAATTTTGGATGCTGCA
The DNA here is from genome assembly GCA_036026315.1 of Trachelus stipa. Taxonomy (NCBI): domain Eukaryota; kingdom Metazoa; phylum Arthropoda; class Insecta; order Hymenoptera; family Cephidae; genus Trachelus; species Trachelus stipa. The sequence goes on from JAYRCB010000657.1 coordinate 399,440, forward strand.
TCTTGAATCACTGACGGACGCACCGATAAGCGTGAAATTGTAGTTGAAAATTATTTGTTTATATAATATGGCTAATTTATGGCCTTTTATCTTGGAGACTGGTTTCTTATCACTCCTCGCTATCGGCGCGATAACGGTGATCTTGATGTCGGAAAACTTTTGGACTTACTCGTTTAGCTTAATCGGACTTTCAGTGGGTCGCGCGAAACTCTCACAAATTAACGTTTCGGGAATCGTGGACCTCGGAGAAGCAGGAATTCGAATTTTCGTTCCGAAATGAAAATTTGACATTTTTTTGATTTTTTTTCTTACGACGGTGAGATTTTGACTTTAGGCTTTACCGCTATCGTATCCTGATCCTTAGGGATTTTTAATGTTTCATTCATAATCGTTATCTATGGATATTTGTCCGTCCTGTGAACGGTGCTTAAGTTTACCGCACGATCGTAGGGTCGCTCTTTCATGAATCCATTCGCACCGAGTTATTTCGGCTACACGACTAAGTGGATCAGGCTTAATGGTCCTTCGGTGAGGATACACCATGAATTCCGTGAAATGTTCTCAAATCGAAGGGCCCTCACGAAACATCCCCTCGTAATCCATTTGATGGATGGACATAGGGGTGCGTGGGACTGGACATTTTTTTTGCGAATATGCAAAATTTGCACGCGGCCCTCCGACACGTTAACGGGATATTCTATGGGGAAAACGGGAGGGTGAAAATTGAAGGGGACGACGGGATCGCAGTAACCTATTGTGTGAAAGGGTGAATAAAATGGCGGATAAAAAATTCCTAATCACTCACAAGAGGAGTTTTTTCTTCATCCCGACACTCGTCAGTATCGCGAATTCTTTGAGACGCGTCGTAGAGTGAAATTAGAGGGAACAAGTAATTTGCGAAGCGTTCCTTTGTGATCCAAGGAGGAAGAGCTGGTCCAGATTCCACAATCACGTTTCCCTGGTCCAGCGTCGGAAGCTGCGAAAAGCCTCGGGACTTTATGGCACCTTAATAATTCCCTTCCTTCCTTCATACCTCAAACCTCTAGTGCGGCTTTCTATCACGCGAAATTCCTCCGGCGACTCGGCGATGGACGTCGCTCGCTTTATGTATCGAACGATCACGACGTTGTCGATCATCCCGGGTGACTTTTACTCAAGAATCTTACATCGCCTAGGGTGTCGTGCTTTTTGCGAAAAAAATGTGTATTTAAGATATATAGATAATATTTTTCGATATGCTTTGAAGGATTCTGGAATTTTTTTAATTTAACTCATTATTATCTGTGATGATTATACGCGCTTCACGTGGTGCAGCCTTCGATTATTCAATGACGAAAGAGGCTCGATCAAATAGACGTGTTATTGTGATAAGACTATTCCACAATAGTATATAGTATGTGTATTGTGATAATCCTCTAGTATAGATTTTAGTATATATATATATATATATATATAAATATATAAATATATAAAGGGGAGAGTGGTCCCATACCGACCGGCCATTTCGGACTTTCGTGCATGTCGTAAACGTAAACTTTTGCTTCTGCCTCTGTATCTCCCATTTAACGACACCCACAAACCTCACTAACTGACGGGAAACTGAAAAATGATCCCTCTATGGAGAACAACTTTGAACTCGGTAAAAAAGTCAATTTTTGGCACCTTTATGGCCTTTACCATTCGGGGGGTCGATATGGGACCACTCTCTCCTACACATATTTTAGAATAGCATTATCATACTAATACGTCATACATATTCATATATAATCAGACAGATTCTTACGTGAACCTGCGAGAATCAGCTTGATTGATAATACCATCGTCATTAACCAGATTAGACGGTTAACGAGTTCAGCGATTTCAATCGCACGTAACTCTTTAATTACCGAGAAAACGTAACGACTACTTAAACTCATCGCCGGAGACGTAGTTGCGAAAAATACGAGCGGCATAGGCCAAGTGTCGCGGGATCAAAAGCAAGAACTTTGGCATAGGCAGGTCTAAGGACCGAATTGTCAGAATTGTAAAAAAAAATTAAGAAATTAGAAAAACAGACCCACCATACTCCGTGCGAAATTTACTCAAGCAGCCACATTCACACTGTACAAAGTGAACGCAAAGCCCGTCCAATCTGATGACACGTAATTATTTCAGATCTCACACGATCGAGAAGAAAGTGACCGTAAGGAGATGACAAGATGAGAGGGAAAGATCGAGGGGTCCATTGATCTCTGTGACATTGAGAAAAAACAGCGATAATCGAGTCCTCCCCCCTCCCCGTTCCCACCCCCCGGCCACGTGGATCATCGAGAGGATTTTCCAGCAAGGGACACATCGGATCATTAAGAAGTGGGAGGAAGACACACGGATCGTCTCGACGTTACCCTTAGATTAAGGTGAGTTCACAGTCCCTTATTTTTATTTTTCTCTTCTTTCCTACTCGGTTTATCCAACTGATGGCAGATGCTCCGCTCAATCCTCTCCAGCTTGGTAATTTCGTCTTTCGAGGTAATCAGGCTCCTATGGGTTTCACCGAAGGCGCAATGGTAAAAGGTTGACGCAGGTTGCATTGTTTAAGGGGGAAACTGCCGTAGACGGTAGTTAGCGCGGTTTAACGAGAGTTCCCCTGGTGAATCGAGTAAATCGAGAGAAGAAGGCAAGAGGTGCCTACGTGCAGGGTAGCCAATTGTGAATTAACCTTAAACAGTTATCGACCTACCGGCTGTATCGACGGTACCTTTCTGCTTTCTTAAATATCCTCCTCAAAAACTCGTAACCAGAAAGTCATTGCCGCGGGATCTGATATAAGGATTTTTCTTATCGAATGGTCATCCATTGGCATTTGACTCCGTTTAATGGCCAGTTTTGTTATTATTCTTATCATTTAATATATAATCCACGCGGTTCGACATTATCAAAGAATTTGGATGGTTGCGTCATAGGTGGTAGGAGGTACCGCGTATCAATCGCTTCTCGGTTCTCGTATCGATAAGTATCGATCCTAGCGATCGTATGTACACAGTGCACAGAAGTTGAGCGAAATCGACGTTAAGCCTACAAAAATCGTGCCCGATGATACTACTTGTTACGATAAGAGAAACTCAAGTGTCTCAACGTTGGTACTCCATGCGGAAGTTGTACGGCTGATAATCGCGCATCTGTGTGCGTGTATGTACGTAGGTGCGATAAACGTGACTTCACAATGATCTTTCGCGATTCCTTTATCGATCGATTATAGAAATCTCAAACAGAAACCTAGACTGGCTCTTGCGTAATCGAGATTACGAGCAGACTTTTATTTGTTACATTTATGTTTGATCATGTCACATGATTACACGCACGATTGACAATTGATTGGTTTTGAAAAAGAATTTTTTTTTTTTTATTGTAAAATGACGACGCCACGTAATTTACGCATTATCGGTATTGGCCGTAAGACGGTAACAGTCGTCTGCTTATCCTTAGGCTACGTTCACACTGTCAATCAGTTACTTGAAACTCCAGTCGAAGTCGACACTGTCCTCAGGTAATACGTAAATATGAGCGCTCCGAAGCTTCTAGAACTTTCTGGAACATTTACGCTTCTCGTTCTGTCTCGATGTATACGTACAGTAGGGTCCTCTCTTTTTTCTTGTTATTTCCTTTTCTTATGGCTGTATCTCCAATGGGCGATATTTTCCAGTGACTGTTTTTCTTTTTACCTCTTTACTTCGTTTCTACACTCTGTCCCTCCACGTCGAGACACTTCGCCGCTAACTTCACTCGTAACGCACTTATACGACTTGGAAACGCTTTTTTAACGTGTAAATAAATTCGTGCTTCGCCGCAGTGCGGCGCTGCCGGTCGTTTGCATGAATTTCATGCACCTCGTCACATTCGAAAGCGACTCGTGTCAGCCACGTGTCACATGACGTCCCCTTAACTACGTACCTGGAACGTCTCCGGTCGTACGCGCTGTTTATGTACTTTCAGGCTTTCATGAAATTCCAGTTTGAACGCAAATAACGAAACTGAAAAATTTCTTGGATCTAATCAGCAAACAGTGTGAACGTGGCTTGCTACGCGTTTTGTTGACTGATTAGGCGTGACTTATATAAGACCAATATCAATGATAAGGAATTATGTGATACGCGTTCCTTTAACTCACTTCTCCGGGCACTCGAGCGACATTGATTTACGGGCGTAACTTTGGAGAGAAGAAGAGAAAAAGAGAAAAAATTTAAGCACCTAAAGAAATATTATTTCTTGTCTATCGAACCTTACGATAGTACGTGCTTGTGTCAGACATACTATACCGTTATCTAGAATTTACACTGGAATGAACTTTTTTTTTTCCACGCACTGTTTACGCACGTCTCGTCGTTACGCGACTCGAGTGCGTCCGACAGAAAATTGCGATAGCTAACGGTACGCCATTCTTTCGGCGAGAGAGACGGATCTGTTTGTGAGAATTAAGATACGAGTACGAGAAGATATGAGAGCTGACAGCTGGGATTTCGTGTAAAAGCTGAAGATAAATGATTCGATCAAATAATATATGCGTATATACATATACATATATGTATGTCAGAGACCACGTGGTCCTATGTGTTTACCTTCCTGTCACTCCTGTACATATTAATGCATTTGACGTTTACGGCTTCTAGTCGTAAAATTTTTTGCTCGCAAAGCCATTGCAGATATCGTATCGTTTTATTTCCGCGAATATCAATGAATTTATGTGAAACAGAAGAAAAGTCCAAATTTTTCATTTTCATTCCTCTATCTGACTCGCGCCTGGTTTTTATTCTTCTTACGTCTTTCTCTTGATCTTCTTTTTCTTCTTCTCTCCCCGCTCCTCGAAATCTCCTCTACCGAGATTCGCCGTAATCACGTCGCTTACCGCAGGGAATCTTTGATAAAGTTATAATGAATTCGCCATAACTTTGTAACTTTATTGGTAAAGAATATCCCAAGCATTCGTGGTATCTGTTTTTATACCGGATAAACAATTAAAAGATTTCAATAATAATTGAATGATACTTCTTATCACTCGTATCGAGTATATCGTACAAACATGTTGCTAATGAATGTTACACGTTGTGATAAGCTCTCGCTCTCGAAACTGTTGACTGCAGTACGTCGAATATCGTGGAAAATGTGTAGCGAACTGTAGTGGGGAATACTCGAGACTTTATCGCAGCTGTAACAATAGTAGTAATAATAATAGAAAGAGTAGTAGTGTCAATCGTAACGTAGGGATAGTAGCGAGTAATACCTTATTCGGAAAATTGTAGTGCAGCACGCAATTAAAAAAAATAATATCAGCGTTAGCTACCAGTGATAAGTCAGTTTATCGGTCCTTAAAAGCTTATTAACAATAACTTTGCACAAGTTTAAAGGGAGTGTGTTTATCGATCGTCTAAAAAGTTAGTATGAATGTACTATGGATGTTGGTTGGATACACGTATATTTGAATTTAGGAAAAAAAAAATTTTTTCAATTTAATTTAGGATTATGGATATTTATAAGGTTATTCATGACAAAGGTATCATCCCAAGGTTATTTTATCATAGGAATGGACCAGCTAACTTCGGATGGTGAATTTTTCGTGAATAACTTTGTAGTTACTTGGGACTGGGTTATGCGAAAAGTTAAGGGATTCTTGTCTTGTAGTTCTGATCTTGCAAGTTGGTCTATACATTCTTCCTGAAGAGTAGACCGAGGGCGATGAAAGATTAAATTTATTGTAATTTTCTTCCCCCTATTGTCCCATGTGTCTTACTTTGGAACTCTCGTGTGGTACCGAGGGACCAAGAAATCTGAAGATTTTCGACCAGGACCTCGGAAGTCAAAAAGGACTGCCGGGACCAAAACGGGACGGACGGTGCGTATCTTAGGTACGTCGGTATAGTAGAAATTTGCTAAATATTTTTTCGCTTTGATTTCACGTAATCTTCTTCATCTTGCTGGTCCTTTTTTAAATCTCGACAAAGCCGATACTTGATTGGCGGTTATCACTTGATTTCTTTTCGTTGATAAGAATACCATAAAATTATAGAATAAAATAAGAATAATATAAAATATATGTATAAGATTTCACATAAAAAAATGGGCAAATATAATATATATATATAATTTTCAACCATAGTCCAGAACGTAAACAATGATTTCCATTGTATTTTCAAAAAACATATTTACTACGTTCGTCTTTATTACGTAAATCGCATTTTTTACGCAATCCAAAAAAAAATTTCGGAATTCACAGCCGAGACGTTACACGTATCCAGACTTCGTATAGGAACAGCCCCATATTCTCCTCGCGTTCGATATTCTATCTGATCCTATCTAAATTACCGGAACCATTTGACTTTTTCTTTATATCTCTGAGAACAAAAAAGTATCGCCCACCACTCAGTGACTAGAACGAGAATCCGGGATCTTCGACGAGCAGAACGTTCCAGAAGTGTCATCCGGGATTTTCCTTCCATCCTGACGGACAGTCTTCCAGGCTTTACCGTCCCGGTAGCCATTTTTATATTTCGCGCCATCCCACGGCTTACTTTTCCGTAATGGACCGCGTCCATCAGGCTGCAGCCCGTCGTCCAGGATTTATACATATATAGAAAAATGTAACTATATATACGAGGGTGGATTGATAAGTTTCCGGCCTGACTAAGAAAAACAAGGTTATTTAAAATTTTTTTTTTTTAT
>JAYRCB010000657.1:406232-502095 GCA_036026315.1 Trachelus stipa
TGTCACCTTCAGGTAGGCCTAGTGGCGCCATTTCTTGGTCAGGCCGGAAACTTATCAATCCACCCTCGTATATATATGCCTTCTGTCTTTCCACTCTGTAAGTACATGGCCACTTTAAGACGCGGATAGGGGTAGAATAAAAATGAAGGAGCTGCCAAGAAGTGGGTGAGTTACTTTTAGTGCTTTCAAGCTATTGCGATACCTCCTTGCGATATTCATAAGGAAAATGTAAAAGCTGACAAAAGCTCTACGTTGGATATTTAACGCTGACTTTATATTTCCGACTTTTACGTAAACTCGTAATGTCCTCGATAATTTTCTATTATGGTGATTAGTAATCACGTCCGTTGATCAAATGACGTAAAATTAATTGTTACTAAATTCCATTGTATATCTCACAAAGACTATGTGCGTGTGTGCGAGCATATTAAACTGGATGGTCACGCGTAGAGTCAAGGATGAAGGAGTCATAGATAAATGAGAGTGAGAGAGAGAGAGGGAGAGATAGAAAGAAATTACGACATCGTTCCACAGCTATTGTGACCATTCCAGCTTAATTGATAGTTATTGCCTGGATCAATTAATGCATACCCGATTAACACATACCACGTACACGTTCGCCCAGATTGGTACTAATCCCAACCCTGTGTACTTTGTATCGATCGTCCATTTACTCCTGCGTCCCGTATACTCCTCCTCTCTCCTCCCGCTTCCACCGATCTACGATTCTCTTAAAACACGATTAATGGTTTTCCAATGAAAACAGGATTGATTCGTTAAACTAGTGCACTGCTGGAAATGTATGTAGCAGTCATTTTGTTTTGAATCGCGCTTGCGACATCTTTTCCAGGAATTACGAGGCCAGTCAAAACAAACGGCCGAGGCTTAGTTTGTCTTGGTACGTCGAGTGGGGCGGACGGTCGGGTGGCGAGCAGGTATAAAACTTAGAGCAGCACAATTTGTCTACGTTTCTTGCAGCTTTTATTTAAGCTTGTCTCTAAGGACTGTTTCATATTTTTAGACCAAAAGTATTGTTAACTTTGAAGACGAATCCTATTTGTGCGAATTGTCGGAACTCTCATAGAGTTTTCCTGCTTTCGTTCGTTACGTCGAGCACTGTGACGTAAGCCGAGCTCTCCGTGGAAGCACGTTGGTAACGAAACTGACGAAATTAATTGGACGGTGTTTCGCAAAGGCAACTAAAACACGGCGGGAGCAGCCAATCAAAATCCTCTAACGTTTCTTCTCTTACCAGGCCAACTTTACTTGCAATTAGTTTCTTTGTGTCTCTCTCTTTCTCTGCCGCTTGCGATCCGCTCTACTTCTATCTCTGTCGCTCACATTATTTCGGCCTCTCTCGCCGGGAAACGTCGTTCGCGTTTATATTCCAGGGACGTTTTCACGCGCTTACAAATAATCCCGAGGGAATGACTAAAAAGCACATGCAGACAGGATATATGGGTCTCTTGAATGTCCAGCATTAAAAGCACCCTTAGAATTTTACCCTCTAACGAATCACGGGGGTGCACGTATTCACCGTCACAACTGCAGTAATACCTCAATCAGCCGTTTTTGAATAATTTATTCGTATCACGTAATGTTCACCCCTTCTCTACGTTCGGATCCTCTTAGCCACCCCTATCTTCATTTGGATTTCATTCCTGTCACTCTTCACTTCGTCGTCTCCTTTTCCCTTTTGATCATTTTTCTCCTTTTCTCTCTCTCTCTTTCCTGCACTAACCACCAATTAATTTGTTACACGAAAAACCAACCCTCACACGGACGATTTATACTCGCTGCGATGATCGCAGCCCCCTCCACCGCCCCTTCGAAAATTTTGTCCTTGAAAAATCGTACTTTGTACCTAATGAGAGTTCCGGTCCCATTGAATGTTGACTACCCTCTACCCTCTGGCTCTTTTAGCTTGTATAGGGGGTCGTGGACTTGTAACTACCCTCGACGTACCCCTGCGGTTAATTAGGCCTCGAAACAGAATTTTCGCGATTTTTGGGGCCACGTGTTGACCCTGCTACCGTATGAAAACGTGAAATTCGGGTCGAGTACTCGAGCACCCTTAGCTGGCAAAAGTGTACTTTTCGTAATGTATATAAATTTAGAGCGCTATATGTGATTTCCATGTAGATCCTTTTGGCATTTATATGCGTAAAAGGTTCAATTTTCATACCGGTCAATTTACAATATCCGAATTACTCCCGTACTATTTGTGCTAGTAAATAATTAAGTTAGCCGAAGAAGGAAACTCATCTGTAAAATCAGCTTCCTGGGCTGCATTCGTACGGCTGCTGCTCGTACGGTTGGCACACGTGCGTGGTTGCGTGATTGCTTCTGTTTGGACATTTAGAACTAGGGACACGTGATACGATCATTGCATCCCTGGTATATAAATCGATTCATTATATCGGGAAGGCGATAGATTATTATCCTTCGCTTATTATATATGTATATATCGATTTATTGCCACTGGATCCAGTCGCCGTTCTTGTTCAGCGGATCTATATTCTCTATGGATAAATCGCTGTACGCTTTCTTGTGATATACTGCCTTTACGAAGTGTTTTCGCTAAAAGGTTTGCCATTTTTGTTTTGATGCTCGAGACCATTTTTTTATATTTTTCAATTTTTTCTCCATCATCGAGAGAGACTGGCGAACGAGGGGAGTGACACTAACGAATAATTGAACTAGAGAAACAAGGATGAAAACAGTGAAAGCTAGAGAAAGGATGGTGAAAAATCTTAATTTCATCAGTTTACAGACATTTTCAGTCTGGCAGGCGCTAATTATTTAAACGCGTTAATTGTATTTCCTCGTGTCCGATGACACTTTTACAAATCCCACGTCGGATTATCTGTCTGAATAATTTACTTTTTTTTCAACAATCTTACGTAATTTTCTCTGCTCGCATCTTTTGCTCTCTGTCTCTTCTACCGTCCTTACCCTCCATTCTCCGTCTAGTCTCACGGCGTTTCAAACGATTACTCGACTTACTCATCTTTCCCCGTAATAATCACCCATCGAATTATCGCCTCCCATAACTCAACTCCGTCCATCCTAATAAACATCGTTACACTAAGATCACATTGCGAAATACTCATGGAGCGATAACCAAACGTCTCTTCCACCGTCAAAGGTAATCGAACCGACATACAAAGATCGTGATCGGTACGATCAATAACGTAATTGGCATCGGCAACAACAGAAACGGTAGCATCAGCCTTGAGTATAAATTCGTGGAAAGTTCTGTTACATAGCTGCGCAGTCATTTGTAACGTAACGTTCACAACGCCGATACGTTCCATAAAGGATAAAAGCACGAATAAATCGGCGCTATATACCGAACGTCGCAGTCGTCGCTATACACAATGCTAATCGGCCTTCTTTTCCGGTATAGCGCTAATGAGGATTTGTATGCGCGAGGACCACCTTCGATGACGCCACGCACAGTTTTGTCAAGTCTTATCACACGAGCATTATCTAATTGCCATATTATCCACCGTAAAAGGACGTCTCGGTGCCTACAGGATTCGCGATTACTTTTCATTCCATTCGACTTCTTATTTACTTGCGTCGAACGTAGCCACTGGGACTCGACTGACGATCCACTAGCGTGAATTGTAATGGGCGTAGCGCTCGTAGCTCCCTCTGTCGGGCTGCCCTCGAACCCAGCGCAAAGCTAATTTCCTAATTGCCAATCACGTCTTTGGAAACTCTGTGCTCTCCAGTGCGATCGTATAACGTTTGTATTATAGAACGCTGTGGACTATTCGATGGATGTAGTACGAATCGTGTCCTACCACGCGATATCGAACGCTCTACGGCTTCAGCCATCCACACTCGTGGTATTAATTCTCAGCGTTGTTTACGTCTACATTCAACGTCTGGTTCTACGCAATGGCCGTCCGTGTCCGTCGGGAAAAAACTTTGCTTCGAGGGAACAAAAGGCGGCAATATCGTTTACAAGAGAATATTCAAATAATTCAGATACTCATTTTTTTATCCCGCCCTTTTACCATTATCGTTTTTATCTTTCTGGGGAAATGGACACACGACTCGCTCTTAATTAACTTTGAGAAATATCATAGACAATCCTCGAGTAATATCTGTCCCATATACAAGGGGCTGGGTATGTCCTGTCTGAGTTATGGAACGAAGCAATAAGATTCTGGGACGAAACGCCGACTAATGGTCGCTTTTCTCTTAGGATCAACGATCTAATCAGTTTTCCTTAATGCAGTTGGTTAACGCGATACAGTCTACGTGGCACGTTTGATGTTTGGTCGATTCAACGAGAGTTACATTTCGCGGCGACGAATCGAACTTATTGGCCGAATCGAAGTGTCTGACAATAAGTCATCAATTGGTGATTTGCAGTCAGCCGGGACGTGTCCAAGTGGCGCGATCTATGGAATACTAATTTATGCTTTGTGACTCGCGCATTTTATACGTAATAATTATTGAAATAATATTCTAACAATAATTCTACTTCTTGTCTTTCTTTCGACACGTGTGACTCCCGTCTCTCCCTCTCTCTTATTCGTCATGAACCACCTGGTTGGAAATCAAGCGTATCCCTAATGACGATACGAGCAGCCCACAGTGCCTTACCACTGTCTATAGGGAAACTATTTCTTCCGCTACACAATTAAACTATCCGATTTACCTAAAACGCACAATTTTTACGAATCCCCCGAAATATCTGAAAATCGACTGGCGTATCAGTTATGAGCTCTCCATTGCGATTTTCAGGATGCTGGAAGGCGGTTAGTTTCTACTTGGCGACAAATCGCCCATAAAGGACGACTCTTTTACACCGGAACGCCGCGATACTTCGGATCAGTTTATAGCTTCAGATACGAGTCTCATACAGAAATATGTGTATATGCACATACATATATGCTTCTATCGACACTTGGCGACTTTTTTTTGGAATAATTAAAAAAACTCCTTAACCCGGGTGTAAACGCGTGGGGGATGTCGGGGACACACCAATTTAATGCTTTTCAAATGCAAAATAAATTTGCGTGACCATTTCAAAGTCAACGACGGACACGCAGGGCTGCCAACTACGGGACTACCACTACCTCGACCTCATCCTTCTACTTATGCTTACGAGTGGGCTTTTGCGATTCGTTGCTAATCGATTCTTTTTTATCGAAATCACTGATAGCAGGGACCCTTAGACATATGAATTCGTATAACGACCCTTCTTCCAACCCCTAACACGTATGCTTTATATATGACATAAATCGCAGCGCTATTTTTATGTTTTTTTTTTTCACGTGACCGTACAGTCCGTGATAAAAAATTTTTTTTATAAGCAATGAAAAATTATTTTGAGAATTTCTATGGATTTAGACATTTATTGCCTCCTGGCTATTTAATATCGTCTGCTGGGTTAGGTTAGATTGGTTTCCCTGTGAACATGACAAGCGCGATGCTACAAAGTGGATGAAAGTCTCCGTTGGCTATGGGAAAGCTTTAACGAGTTCGCACGGCACCATAGGCAATCAAGAACGGTTTGTTCAGCCGGATAACTACAGTGTTTTGAAGTTACTCCGTATTGAAATCTTTTGCGCTAAAATTATACGCTCGTTCAAAGAAAATTGTACGATTTAATTATTTTTCGTGCTCGTAACGGGAGTAACATGTTGGATGAAAATTTTACGGTAAAATCCTGACATTTTGTCGGTCCAAAGGAGTATTCACTTTGTCAAAATTCCCATTCATATTCATAACAATCGGCGTGCGGGTAGATGGATTTTTGTATGTATGGAAAAAGCTTGCTTCGCGTTCGATCAGACTTTCTTAAGATGTGGATAGGATCGAATTTGAGGATCAGAAACGGTTTTTTTGGTGAAAAATGAAAATGAAAAAAATACATTTATGTATATAAAATATCCATGAATTTCGAATTTGGCTATTTTTGAATTTAAAATATCTTATGGAAAAATATTGCTAAAATATTTTATTTAATAAAATTTTTCTATTTTGATTCTCTCTCTTTCTCTCTCCCTCTCTTTCTCTCTCTGTCTTTCCTACCGTATAACGTAACGTAACTGGAGGACAATCGAGCAGAGCCGAAGATTAATGAACGAGAGTAATCGAGGGAGGTTCGATAGCTCGAGCTATTCACGGTCGATTGACGCTCTCGACTTTTACCATTCGTTCCTCCTCTCGACTAGTTGCCTATCGAATATTTATCGGAGGACCAATTGGCATCGAGGCAGATACGCCATTTTACTCAGATTCAATTCAGTTGGGTTAATTGGTTCTACAATAATTTTTTTTTCCACCCCCGTCAACAGACCGCCCCCGCCCCCCGTGCCCGATGCTCTTGACATTTTGCCAAAGCGATAATCGAAGCAACAGATAGCCTATGATTTTATTCAGTCAATTCGATATGTACGCGTACGATTAATGGGAATATGATATCTAGTCGGGGTAAAAAGGTCAAACATATTTTTTTTATTGACCCTCATAATTTTCTTTTATCTCAAGATGTATATTCTTCGTGGAGGTCGAATCTCGGCGATATCCAATCGAGGGTGGGAGGCTGCCTGTATCTCGAGGAAGAAATAAAAATAATAATAATAAGTACGTTAACCTGAAATAAAAAGTCCAATTAATTCACAGTCGTGTCTTACGTCATGGAGCATGTCTCTGGCATTAAAAAAAATAACAAAAAAAACACTTTCCCTTTAACTGCCTACAGACGTCTTATACGCGTGACAATTTAATCGATGAATTAATGAGAACCGCTGACCGATCGGCGAGCATCAATCAAACGTTCCAGCTCGTGTAACAACAACTCATTACGGCTAGTTAGAATTTTTTGAGTTTTCCTTTTTCCCTCGGCGATGCAAGTAGACGCCACAGGCAGAAGCCACCGCGCGAAGGTTCAGTGAACGTAAATTATTATCCTTCTGCCTTTGGCCTTCTGGATTCTATCGTCAGTCCCGTTCACGGCGTCCGTACGACGTCCGTAGGATGTCCCGGTCAGGATGCCAATGTGGTACCCTAAAATATTTTATAACCAAAAATATGGAACTGGCCGGTGACGCATTGGCTGGTATTTATTTCGAAAAGTGAGACGTAACGTTCTGAAAATTGTTTCACGTTGCTTTTTTCCTTATCAAATTTATCACTCCGCGTACCGCGCCATTCTTCGTGGGATTTACAAGGGAGAAACATTGGTCAACCACCCTTACCCCGAGCTGAGCTTGGAACAAGACAGGCGCAAGTAGGGGGATGCACCAGGGTGAGTCTAGACTTTCTCGTCGCAGGGGTGCAGGCGTTTGACATTGTTGATCCAAGCTTAATCTAACCTTTGCCCCCCATAAAGAATATTACGAAGACGGGGGTGTCATGGATCTTTATGGAGCAACGTAATATCCCCATAATGCACGAGTTATGCCGGCAGCATGTTCTACGGCTACTGGATGCTGGCTGCCAATAGAAGTCTGGTAAGAGCAACGAGCTACACAGGGATACACGTGTACGATCCACTGGGTCGTTGCCTGGACCAACTCCTAAGGGCAGAGTTTCTAAGTTATTGCAGCCAATATCGCAGGTTGAGCTCGCTGCCTTAAAGTTACACGTCATGGATCATGGACGTGGGTAGCTACGACGTAGCGACGTCGAGATGCGCGGAACGTGGTTTAACTCAACCGATCACAGCATCCCTAAGGATTCCCAGATCAGATCAAGACTGATCCTACTCTCAGCCTTGTTGAGGTACAATGCGAAATACGACTCTAGACCAATGATATGTTAACAATGTCATTTGTATTCTATCGGGGGGACTGGTCCATTGGTCCAGAACTAACATCCTGATCCTAACACGAGATCCGTCTTGCTATTTGTATACCAGCAGCATCCACTCTCCGTGCGGTCCTGTCATCGGAAGACGTCACTCCGGCCGACGAGTTCTCGCGTCGCTCTCTCACCAGTCGCCCCTTTCAGTCTCCTCCCAGTGATCTGGTCCACCCACGCGAAACGATCAGTGCCCTCTGGATGAACGTATTTGAGCTCGAGCCGAACCTTGACCTGTCCCAAGGGATCCTCGCACGTCATTTTTCAGGTTTATGCATTTTTTATCCCAACTTTTTTACTTCCAACCGGCAATTGAAATTCTACGACGCCCCGTAAAAACGCGCCATAAGGTCCTGCACGCTCGATCCCTACGGTCGGTCCCGAACTTTATCGAGGATAGTCGAAGGCGGCCGAAGTCTCTCCTAGCTCCTCGTACGTTAGAACGACGCCCGGTCGACGCGGCACTGCGCGCCGGCTGCCGCCACGGATGTGTCCCGCCTTCGTACCAGATACGTAATTATACGATCGAGTCTTTCTTATTACCTGGTATGCACCGCCGGCGCGTCGCTCTACGTAGCGCATTATATTTATAAGCCACGAGGAACCTAACCCGCACTATAGTCACATTACTTATGATAATTTCAATCGGTTCGTTCGCCATAAACAAGACGGCTGCCTGCCCGGCCGTCCCAGGCTGATCCCTCGCATCCTTGGCAGAGCCGGCTGAGTTCAC
Organism: Trachelus stipa; assembly: GCA_036026315.1. NCBI lineage: Eukaryota > Metazoa > Arthropoda > Insecta > Hymenoptera > Cephidae > Trachelus > Trachelus stipa. The sequence continues at coordinate 414,796 of JAYRCB010000657.1, forward strand.
TACGTGATCTCATACCACCTTACATAGCCACCCCGAGAGATTTACAGGCCGTGTCGACGGATAGAGAATCTATGGATCGACTGGACTCTCTACGATGACGATTGACCTTCTGGCCTTTCCTCGCACTATGTATCGCCTTAGGTCATTTCTTTTCGAGGCTTGCCATTTTATAATGAATTTTTCATACCGCGTATACAACTACGACGTACCCTTGGCTTTACGTGCGATGAGCGAACGATGCACTGAATTTTCACATTGGAAATTATCATATGTGGAAAATTCCATTTTACACAGCAATCGATGCCTACGATTGTTGCGTTATGTTTATTATCGAGTAGGTGGGGGTGGGGGTCGATTCATGGTTACCCGATAAGATCCAGTCGGGAGGCTGTGGTAATTCGCGATGGGGGGGGGGGGGGGGCGTTACATGAAAATTCCGAGAGACTCTGAAATTCAATGATGGTCTGTCCAAAGTGCTGAGAGGTCAAAGGAGACCAGATATTGGTGGGTGATAAGAGGGGGACTCTATGGGCGACAACCCCCAATTAAAGACTCGCTGCAGGCGAATTCACGAACATTGCGATCGCTTTGCGGAATACGAGAGAAATGATATTTAGGGAACGACCGATGCTTTGCCTACCTTAGATTCGCTCGTGTAATATCTAAAATAATGCGATAGTGGAAAAGGTCAAATGTCAAATAACGTTTGGCCAATTTGTTTCCGCGTTGAATACACAAAGGCGGATTTTATTCGTACGACGATTCTTATTTGAATTTACGTTATTACGTTTCTCGGGGATTCAATGGATTTACTAAGGTAATTCCTAAAGGGTCTTTGAGCCCGAGTGCAGCTGCACTGGGTGCATCGAGTGCATTCGGATTCCCATGACGATGCATCCCTCAGCGACAGGAGCCAGACGCTCCCGATGACGTTTATGACGAAATCCTTCGGTACTGGGATTACCATAAATCACGAAAGTCGATTTACATCAGGTTCGACCTGATGCACCTTAGCGGTGGATCTTGATCGGCTACCAATTTTCGAACCTCCTTGATATCGTCTTGCATTTCAACGACCATTCGTTACCGGCTGTTATCGCGTCCGTGGAAACGCTGCCTTATCGGCATGATTACATCAGCAGCCATAGTCCAAGTCACAGGCATCTTCAATATCAGAAATACTTTCTGCTACCCTTGTCGGCGTCCCTCTCTCATCTACTTCGTTACCGATAGGACATCAGTCCTTGAGTAGAGTATCTTTGACGCGAGTTCCTTTGATCTTAAAAGATTCCAGAATCCCTTGCACCCGTCTCATTTCCGAAGACCTTCCTCGGCCTTTTTATTCTATGTAAGCTTTGTATGGGCACAAAGGAGACCTCAGACAAAAATACTCTCATGTAACATCCCCATAGAAGTGGTAGAAGGGGTGGGGTGGCTACTGTAGAAAAGTTGGGGGTGTCCAGAATTCCTGGAATATGGCGAGTTATCAGTCCGGTCAGAGATTCTGGATTATGCTCCCATCCTCCCGAGGACCCTCGAGTCACAGTACACTGATACGGACATTAATAAATCCTTATCAGGGATGTCACGTTTCTTCGTTCACGTCCGAAGGGTCGTTTCGAGTCGAAGGAAAATAAAAAAGAGTTATCGATCTTAGTCCTTAATTTTATCCTGTTCCACCGTCTGGTATCCTTGGTACCCCGTGTTCCCATATACCCTTGAACGGATCTTCGGGACGAAGGACAAGCTCGTTCTTGGGTCGACCTAACGACCGTATCCTTTAGATAAGTTATCTCAGATTCTCAACAAGTGTCCAGCACAGAGCCAGATAGAGATAACCGGAAGATAACCACGAAGCCGTAAAATAATATTACGAAAGTACACCGAGATTTAGGATCCAGCTGCGAGTCGGATTTTTGTGTATACTTTTGATTTTTTTTTGTTTACTTTTGATATGAAAAATTGGTAACAGCTGTGCAGCTGGAATCACTCCCGGAACTGCTGGCACTTGAGTCACAAACTGTCGCGTTGAATCTTCAAGTTTTCTCATTGATGTTATTATTATTTGGCGGCTTATCGTTTGCATCGAGACTCTTGGTCCTTTGGACCTTATGAGGACCCAGGATGAAAGTCTACTCTTGCTCTTGCTCCCTGGTTCCTTCTCAATGTAAAAAGACACGCAGCGGGTGTACTCCGGTATCTATATGTATACTGCGGAGCCACCTTGGACTTTTCTAAAAAAATTTTTGCTGTCGGATTTTAAAAATTGATTTTTCACACAGAAAGGACCTGCTCGATTCATAAATTTTCATTGATAAAACATGTCAGCTGGTCTCGAGAATGAATATTTATCAGGAGTAATCTCGGTGCATTCGCCGCACGAGTGGGTCGATATATGTAGTACAGATCCTCTTTCTCTCTCTTTCATTCTCTCTATACTTATGCTCTCTTTCTTTCTCTCGTTGTATGGCATTGCGGGGGAAAAACCTTTCGCAGTAGTGACAGCCTCGAGTAGCTGCCTCATTTCAATTTCATTCCATCCGATACTTAACATTTTCTATAAATAAAGTTATGCAATGTATTTTTATCAATTAAAAAAAAATTTTTTTCTCAAAGTTCAGTCCGAAATTTATGACGAACAAAGAATCAAAACCAAACGTCTACACCTGTAGGAGTCTTTGGTTTTCAACTAAAAAAAAATTTATTTTTGTTCATCCAAACGATTCGTTACTTCAGTATCATCTTGGACAATTAATAAAATTCACTCTCGAATCTTTCACTGGCTGCAGATAACATGCGATCGTAGGATGCCCCCGAACGTTGACGCTAGTCACTTTGATAGCGAAGCGTGTGGCAGAGTGAAAGATAGAGAGGGAGTATAGGGTATACGAAGGATAGAACACGAGACAGCGAGAGTGAGAGAGAGGAGATTGAACGGGAGGGGGAGTGAGTCGGCAAGTGATAAGGAAGTAACAAATTGTCTAGCTAGCCAAGCGTTCCGTCGCTGTACCAACGGCTATAGACGCAGGGATCGTCTGGTGAGTTTTCCTCGGGATAATCAATACCAACTTACCCAGCATAAATGTCTAGACTGAAAGTGTCAAAGAAGATGGTCACGTGACTAGACAGATTCTTGCATAAATACGCCAATGCATATATCTACGGCGAAACTATCGATTCCCTCGACGGAAAATTCACATAAGTGCCCTGTCGCGGCGACCCGTACACATGTATACGGAGCTTCGAATTCAGTCTCGCCAATGCAAACGCCCTTCGAACGAACTAAAAGGGGCTGAACGAGCAGAAGGGCGCTGAGACGGGGTGGGGGGGGGGGTCGAGGGGGGAAGAGCTTAAACCCAAACCATCATTATTCTCGATGTGGTTTTAAGCCGTGACAATAGACTGTCTTCGGGCTATAGATCCGAAAAAATGAGATCTGAATTGATAGTGGGCTTTACTCTTTCTCTCTCCCTTCTCCCATTTCTTTTTCTCTCCCCCTCTCTATATGTATGTGATGAATCCTGGCAGTTTTTTTTTCAGACTCGATAAGGGTTGATTTTTTTTTCGATTACTATGTTACCAGAATTGCTCATTATTTCCTTAAGGGTCTTATTCCGTCTACTCCTAACTCTAGGTTTTTTTTATGCAGTACGTTGGTATCACTGGTACACGTAGCTTGCAACTCTACGGGTTTATCGCAATTTCGCCGGTAGATTATCGCGTTACTTCGTTTATCGATCGTAGCCCATTTTTGCCCATTTTTGCCTTCTGGCGAGTAGCTGGCGGAAGTTTCGCTAGTTTTATATGGCGGAGAGCAGTTTGCTCTGCAGTCACGGTTATGACGTCTCGCAGGCCGAAGGAGTCGGAGTCCCTTTTGCAATCTTGTTAACGAAACTGCTTCGCATCGTAAGCTGCGAGGACGTTGCTTTAGCGGAAGCTGATAAAGACACTCTTGGACAGGACGGGGAAGGTTGGAAGCGTATTTGCATGGATGGTCGAGATGCTCTGTAACCATATGCCAATTCATCCTTAATGGGAAATATTCGCCTTTACCACATCCGACCCTGATGGCCATCGCCATCTTTGAAAGTAGCAATTTTTATAAACGGCACCGTAAGACCCTTTTTGGCTTTATATATTTACTGGTAAATTCAGGAGATGATTAAAAAAATACAAAAGAGCTACCCTGGTAGAAATTTTTTTTTGAAAATACATAACTGGCCCTGTGTAGAGTTGGACGGGACACCTGGATTTACAGAAGAAATTTTTTCCAGGGTGCTCGCTTAATCTTACCTTGGCTTGAATATATGTATTACATATATAATCACAATAATACACAGCTATCGAATGAACAAATACTTGGCAATACCATGTACCTTAGAGTGTTTGGCAAATATCATTAGTGTACGAGAATGATTCGATAATAGTTTGAAAAACATTTGCTATATGCTTTTTTAGAAATTCTAATATTTTTTTAATATATTCTTTTTGTCGCCCTTCAAATCGATCACAATACTCGAACGTCGAGCTGAATGTGATGAAATATAACAATGCGAGGTAGGTTGGCTGTAAGCGAAAAAGCTCTCCGACGACTTTATTATTATTATCATTAAGCTTAGTTACTTTTCAATTCCCAAAAGCTCTCCCCCTCCACCACCCCTTATACAATCCCTGCTAAACGAGCACGTTTTTATAAATACGTATAAATATTTAACAGCAACGACCCGTCACACGCGTGATCGGTGAAGCTTTATGAACTCTCGATTACGTTTCAACGTAGAGTTTCGTGTGTAAAGAGCTTTACGTTGTGTTGAAGGTCAACAAGGACCTCTGAAATATACCAGATTGAACAGCCCTGGGTCATGTTATAATTACCGTCCTTTCCAAGCACGAAATCGACTGCAGCCTAAGTAGACTCGATATTCTCTAGCAGCAGGGTAAAGACCTATGGGCGATCTCTATGAAAGCTGCAAGCTCCTGTACAGTCTGTTTTGGAACACTGTAGGATCCAGTATATGCTCTTGCTACTTGGATCCAGCGATAATTCGTTGGACGTAAGCTTTAATCCCCCCCCCTCACCCTTACCCTCACGTATATTTACAGAGAGTAGGAGCTTTCGTCCAGTCTATACAAAGCGAAGCTCTCGAGCAGTTTGAGCGAACGGACGGTTTCCCAGTGTACAAGGCACTTGTTGTCATCGTTACGTTCTATGTAAGCTCCTGCATAAAAGCTCGTGCGCGCGCACGCGCAATCTTCTAGGGCTGGATGTGTCAATAGAAGTGGGGGAGGGCGAAGTGCACGTGCAACGCCACGCTCCAGATGGTACCTGGTTCAGGACTGGATCAGTGAAGGTGCCGCTGATTATGTACCTCGTTGAGAATCATCCGAGTGGACTGGCCTGTGGGAGAAAGTGAAGAGATTCGAGGGAAGAAATTAAATTCAACCCTTGGTTGCCTTCGAGATGAATCGGCGTTGGTTGTTAGGGGATGATGTTTTTTTTTTTTCGAGAACCTTCTAGAACTTCTATTTGGATACCGACGAAGTCTGGGTCTAGGCCAACTGCGGTAGGTCTACCCGAGCATTCACAGTCGCTTAGGTACATTGTTTTTCTTTGGTAGCAATTAATTTCACCCATTATCGTATGTGAATGTGCCTTCTAAATCTTTTGCTGTTTCCGTTTCGCGCTGGTAAGGAATAAGGAAAATGACTTTGGCCCCGATTTGTATTCATTGCGCGTTAACGTCAGACTGATTAGTACGCTGGGTTATAAATTTTGCTCGTTTGTTTTGCCAGTGTCTCTCTGTCACGTTTAATGATCCTTTGTCTTTTTAATATTTTACCCCATTTCCTCTCTCCTGTCTTGCCTCCTTGAACGTTACCAGTAAATCAAGTGATAAGGTTCTTCTTTGAATCGTGGACCAGGACGATATGGCACGTGCCGGAGGGTGCTATGCCGATTCGTTATCAAAATACCTCTCGTGCAGATACGAGAGGATAAAATTTTTTAAATGAATTTTGTAAAAACATTAAAAGATCGAAAAATTGATGAGTGTTGAACGAGACATGACGATGTCAATTCGGTCATCGAAATCAAAAAAAGAGTCGAATCGATCCTTCGCGAAATCTTCATTCTCGATCTCGAATTTTTCCGAACGGTTACGCGATTGTGTCAGATAAATCCGACGTCATCCCCATTGGTCCATGGGTTGAGGATTCCATTGAATTACCGTAAAGCGACCTCGCGCTGCGAAATACTCGTCTGCTCATTATTTCGTTCGCAATTTATCGTCTGTTCTTTATTTTCTATTTTCTCTCTTTCATCCTTCATCCTGTATTCTTTGTGCTCCAGGCAGCATCCGGAGTGAGCTGAAACGGGGGCTCCCTTCGTTTCATCCCATAGAGATGGATGGACCAACCGATGTTTCCATGCACGGATGAATTGATAGAGCGAAAGGTGTATTTGCTCCAGATTCGACCTCATTCTCGACCTGGCTGGTCCAAGGGCCCCCAACATTTCTTATCCCCACTGATAATCTCTATCTGATCTTACAAGCTCAGTCTCTGTTTACGGTACATAGATGCACTTTTATTTTTACGAAAAATTTTAAGAGAGAAAAAAATTATCAAATGGGAATAAAACGAAAAATTGTCATTGTTCGCGCTGATATTTTATAGCTCTTGTTTTCTCGCTTAGGGGTTGGATGGGGCACTGTGACCTTTTCAGTGAACGATCATTTTCCCAGATGTTGGCTCACCGTAGGGGTTGTTTGTGGTTGTTTGCCGACTAAAATTATTGACTCGGGACTTTGCGCCCTTTATCTCGGTCTGATGCTGGTAATGATATTTTGTCGAGTATTAGAACAGGGGTCGGTTCAAGATACGAGAGTGGGACAATTTGCCTGGGAGAAAACCATCGAGTGTGGCTGGACTGGAATAAATCATTCTGCAGCTTCACTGAATCTTCTTCTCGCGGGAGGAGCAGTCGTGCACTGGTACAATATTCTGATAACAGATTTATTTACACCCAGCTGATAACGTTGACCCGTGCATCCTTAACAAATCAAATAATCATACACGTACCAATTTGGCTTTACTAGTTTGCTCTGCTATTGTCATTATTGGACAGTTGGTTCAACTTTAATTAGACGTACAGTCAGGTACAACCCTATCAAACTTCAGCAACACAAATACTTTGGTAACGAGTACTATTTTAACCCTGTGGAAAGGGGGTGTAGTTTAGATAAGGGTGGATAAAGTTGGCCAAAGTAAATACGGAGTACGAAATGTATAGGAGTAAAATCTAATTCATGTTAAGAAACTTTTACAAATTTCCGGTTCTGCCGCCGAGCAAGCTCAGCGACGGGCGCAGGGAGTGAGTTGCTGCGCTACTCGAGCCAAATGGAGACGTAGAACTTAAAGCGTATCAGGGTCGGAGTGGCAGAACGTTAAAACGCCAGGTGGAAACGCTAAAATATTACAAGGTTAAAGACGTGCCTTGGCATTCAGGTCCATCCACCCCTCGACTTTTGTCCCTGGGGAGAATTTGAGGAAAATTCACTTTGAACTCTCTCCTGGGTCACGGAGTCTTGATACGAGTTCTGTATAGAGCCTCTATATCCCTTATCCATATTTTTGTACCCCCTTTCTATCATACCAATTCAGGCTCTTTGTATGCTTCTACTTCCTTCTTCTATTTATTACTTTTTTTTTTTTTTCTTATCTTTCATATCTCGCGACGCCCTCAGCGGATCCTCTTATCGCGAGGCGCGAAAAGTGGTTGGCAGAGAGGCAAATCGCTTTATCAAACTCTCTAATGGGAAATGAAATGACTTTTACTCCTCACGGACACTTTGAATTCCGTAGCGACGCCCTTGGCTGGCTGAATCTGTACCGAGACGTCAAGAGACGCCGGAGGATGTGATTAATTGTCTTTGAAATTATCAATGCAGTCTTCGCTTTTCTAGGGATGAAATCAATGATTGACTTGGACCCTTTGGATAATCTTTTTCACCAACCTGTAGGAGGATCAGTGCCATCTGTTCTGACTCGTCTTTTTTCTCACTCCTGTCAGTCAGATTTCTTCGACTTTTTTTTATCTTTCAGATTTGTCTAGCCAGTCCCGCCTTACTTATATACGCACGTGCTTGGAACGAAGTTTCTTACTTTCATCCCTGGATTTCATTCTCTTTTACTTTTGGTAAATTTATTTTTATCGTCATTTCACACTTTTCTTTTTTTCTTTCTCAATTTATCGACACACGTTCCGTGCGGCGACAGCGTTATGAAAAATTACAGTACCGCCCTGCATATCTGTTCCAGAAAATGGTAATTCATGTAGGAACCAATTTGTTTCGGCTTTCTTTCTTTTTCCAAAATGCAATCACCCGGCTAATCAGTATCGGGGAAAACTGGCAGCGATCGTTAGATACGACTGGATTGTGTATCAGCCATGACTTTTTTTTTAGCTAGGTAAAAGACAGCAGTAAGCGATAGCAACAGAAAAAAGTATTTTAAAAATTTTTTATCTTCCGTCATATTTACGTGCTTTTTCTATTTTTGCCGCATAGGATAAAAGTTTATCGTGGGACGGAAAAAAATTTGGATTTTCTCGTGCAGCTCGCGTAAAAAAACATATCCTCCGAGCAACTGCCTTAAAAAAATTGCTCGAAGAAACAGCAATTTTTTTTTCCTTTTGGATTCGTGTTTTCCTTCATATTTTTTTCTCTTTTTTCGAAAAAAACAAAAATCCGTCGTTTATTTAGCTATGACAGACCGTGCCAGGACCTTTATGATTTTCGGGTTGACACGAGGGAATGCTGAAAAAAGAAACAAGAGCTCAGGGAATTCAAACACCACCGGATGGACTCAGAGTACCAGGGACTGACCCATGGGGATTTCTTTTTCTAGCAGGCGACTAAGATACTTTTAGACTTTGTGAACTTGATCGCCCTGGTCCCTTGTTCAAATTTTCCCTATGTTCCGTGTTGACGAAATTACTTTTCATCCTTTCACCCCCTTCAAATCTTGAACCACCTGTCCCGATATTGATTGTCGACTTTAGCTGCTGTGGATGTCATCCAAAACAATGTATAACGAACCACCCTTATTTTATAGAAATTTCTCCCATCCACCCTTAAGAATTTTTAAATAACACACGATAAAAGAGTACCTGCCGAGAGAAGCAATGATGTCTGATTCATATTAAAAAATCGGCGTTTTAAATTTAGACGAAGACACGAAGAACCATGGGAAATGAAATGAATAATTAAAGGAGACACGAAGGTGAGAACGAAGCTGGACGAATGGGAGTAGGTAGGAAGAGGTGTATTCTTGTACGATAAGCGGATGTGAATTTTCCCAAGGACGTGTCATTCACCTATGGTACCAGGAGCTTAAGAACCCACGTATGGGGGTTATGCTTAAGATAGTGAAGATGACGGAGCGACAGTGGGTTGTAACAGGAGGGTTGGTGCTCGTGCGAGGGCTGAAGGAAGGGGTTGAAGAAGTAACGTTACCATGGAAACGGCATGACCCTGCCCCCATAGCTACGAGCTAGGAGCTAGACGAGTCTAAAGATAGCAATCGGACTGATGGGGTTCTTGAAATAGATTGCTGTCTCCCTTGTACACACACACTCTCTCTCTCTCTCTCTTGTGAGCTACGATTATCACAAAATGCACGTGTGTTCCTGGCATCCTTAAGGGCATTCGTGCCAAACGAATATTTACACCCTTAAGCCAATTCTTATATCCGTAGAAAGTATTATTATTTATAGAAAAGATATTACCAATAATACTTACTATTGGACAGGAATAAAATGTTCGTTCGACTTGAAAATTATTTTACTTGATTCATTTGGCAGCTCTTGTTATCAGTCTGTCAATTTCAAGCATCCCTTAGCAATCTTACCTACAAGGGCGCCACGGTGGATTGTGTTGAAAGTAGGAAGCTAATTCGATGCGGCAGGTTAACCTCAAATTGGACCACCCATTGTTAAACTTTTTGCGATCACAGTGCCATCTGGGATGCAGTTACTTGTTAATAATAAAGTATCATTTATTAATGGAAGTTAGACGGAAGTTAGGGGTACCATATTTCGGAAAGAAAATTTCGTGATTATGTCTAGGAAATGACGTGTAGGCAAATACGTCTCCGGAAATGCGTCAAACTTGTTGCGTCACTTAAACGCGAGTTAATTGAACGGCTCATGAAAGTATTATGGTAAATATCTTCTAAATCTTTTCTTCGTCTTAATAGACACTCTTCTTTTTTTTTATTTCATTTCTCAAGTTTCGGCAACAATAGCGCCATTTCACGAAGAGCCTACACAAAAGCTCTCCACCACTTTCGCGAGGATTTATCGATCGACCTATATTTACGTGCCGCGTTAACAATGCCCTAATGCAGCCCGGGACTAGCAAATTTTTACGAAGGGGTTGAAAAAAAAGGCTTGAATACCTCCTGCCAACGCATTTTTAAATAACGATTCGTTAGACTCTCCCGTGCAAGGAGTCTGCGACCCTGAGAAAAAGGAAGCTTCTCGAACGTCTCGCGGCAGCGATCGCTTTGAATCTTTGACTATGTTTATTTCCTCGCGCCACCAGAGTGCGCCACTGTCGTAGTATCTCGCTAGCAAAAAGTCCCTGGGCTACTATAAGACTCGTAACGCAATTGTACGATGCTTAATTCGACGAATTAAACTTTGACCCCGGTCAATAAATCATGGGGCGTGGAGGCACATGGGGCACGGTTGCCTGACTAAACTGTGGCAGGAAATCTCTTCAATCTGCCCTCATGCGCCTCGTTAACGAGTGTTTATTTTCTTCCGTTCAGCCTGGAGGATCTTTCGTAATGGTCTTTTACAGGGTGATCATGGTCTTCTGGGTCTTCTGATTGGAGGTACGGTGGAAGAAGGCGCAGATCTAAAAAATAAAATATAAAAAATCATCGAGAAATCAATCAGGGTAAGAATGGGACTTCCGGGTCTTTTGTTTCTTTCCTATCGTCCGACTAGGAACTTTGTTAATTTCCTGCAGCAGAAAGATTATCTTTTCCATCGAACCTGAGAGAAACCAGCATCCGTCGACTGTTAAAGACGCTATTTGGGCTTTTAGGGTACTTCGGTGAACCTGGATACCTTGGTCCAGGTTAACTGAGCTGCTGGCTAAAGTCAGGTCAGAATGGTCTCGCAGTTTAATATCAATACTCCCATAAATAATTAACGCCCTCGTAGCTCATTCCCTATGAAGATGACGTACACCTTTATTTTAAATGGTTACCGTGGGGTCTTTCCGATGGTTCACGATTCCCGAGTGGACGTCGTCTGTGGGACGTGATGCTGTCTTCGGGAAAGTGATTTGTCTCAATCTCTTATGAAATCTCAGCTACGTAATGGCTGTCGCGGTTCCACTGGTTTCAATGAAGGAACGCGTACGCCGGGATAGGAAACGTGCATTAATGTCTTCGTCTCTCTCTCTCTCTCTCCATCTATCCGACCGTCCATCTCTGTCGCTGTCCGTCTGCTTGTCTTCTGGTTCCAGCCGGAGATCATCGGACGGACGTATATATATGTATACACATATGCATACACATAACGTCCAGTAACGTCTAGTAGGACGTATGAACACAGAAAGATGAGCAGAAGGAAATGGTATTACGTGTAGAAAGTAGACGCTGGAGATTGGAAGGAGCGAGTGCGTAAGAGTAAATGACATGGACAAGAGAAGAAGATCAGGCGTAGGCGATGTCTGCCGGCAGTCTCATTCTCATCCTTGGAAATTTAAATAAGGAATGGCGGAAGGATCTCGTCTTGGACTTGGAATTTTTTTTTACTTTTTGATCTTTTCATTATTAGTGATACTCAATTAACGTTAGGGTAAGACGTACAATATATTGTGGACGTGATAAAAGGAAATTTTTTTTTGTAAAGAAAAATCGTCCGAATGGACTTTTTCATTCTGTTCGCGAATTTTGCAATTTTCATCTCGTCAAAATTTCACACGAGATTCCAGATGCATCTGGGTAGTACATGTATATATGATTTTTGTCGAATTTCAGATTCTAGTAAAACTTCGATTTCTTTTTTTCTTCGTTTCTTGCTTTTGCCTTGTTTACGCGAACTGCTGTGAAATATTTATTGTAAACGTGGTTATTCGCGATAATTCATAAGAACGGATAATTTTATAAGTTCATCGAACTTGCTTACATTCGTTTCAACAACGGATAATCCAATTGAATCTCACAGCTGGCGGATCTTCCAGACGGAAATTCGTACAAGTGGGTGGGAAGTTGGCGCGAGTGACGTCGACTTGGACTTGACTATATTACGCTAGTTGAATTCACCGAGTATGAAATTTTAGTTATGAAATTTAAGTCTCGAGCCAATAGGAAGTCGATAATCAATATTAGCAATATTAAAATATCTCATAAAAGTTTTCGAAGTTTACTAGAGTTTTTTGAAATTTTACTAATTTCTTCAAAGTCTAATCGACACTGGTTTCAACTCCGACCGCAGCGCCACTACCTCCGCTGGAGATCCAATCGTGTACTAACGAAGCGCGAGTCAGAAACTAGACATAATTTCTAACTGTTTACCTGAGATTAATAACCACTTAATTACTCATACTCTGTTCCTACTAACTACAACTAATTACAATAAAATTTTCAATATCTAAAATGACCTCAGTCAGTCTCTTAAAAACTCGTGTCCCACGTGTCATTTTTAAATACCCCAAAAAGCATACACGTGGCTGTCATCCGAATACAAAGCTGTCAAAAAATATCCAGTGTCATTGACAAGCATTATCCTTGACTTCCGGAAGTGATAAATAACCAACAAAGACATCCCAAAGACAGGGGTTGGCGATGAAGTTGGAATTAAAATAATACGAAAAATAATAAAATATTAAAAGTCCAGCCATAAACATTAGGTCTATGATTGGGGCCCTCCGAGTAGGAAGCGCCTAGTCAATAATCCCATTGTCTTCTTTCTGATTCAATAATCACTCCGGAGGCTGCATGGGGCAGATCGTGTCGTGGGAGCACTGGACCTTTCTCTTCCTATTTTTCTCCTCCCTTTATCACATTGCACATAGCCAGTATTGAAAGCACGGACAGTCCTGTTGATATGCGTCCTTATCACGAGATTTAATAAAGTTTTCTCAAGCAGATCGTCTCTCGCGATATTCGCTAATCGATGACTCGCTCGTTTTACCAATCAATCGTTTCACGCTAAGCTTCCGCATGTCATTTCGCCATTCAGTGATCACTCGTCATCGCTTCATTATTCTTGGTAGTCATGAGAAAATTGATAATAACAATAATCACGCAAAGGGTATACCGAACTATAGGATCCTTAGCACAGTCATCTCTGTCATCTTCTATTCAGTCTACTTGGGCGTTGTAATTTGTCTCTTTTTTTTCATCCAGCAAATTCGCACGTGTTCCGGTCGCGAAACGACAAACGTCAACCGAGGTCAAATAATTCGAGGAACGTCAGAAGGATCCATCTATCGATTTTTCTCAAGGACGAATATCCTCTTCCCATCAGGTTACCTGGTAAATGCAAAATTGCTCAGATCAGTCGGACCAGCAGGAGTCAATTTGGATCACGGGATGATTTTAGAGCGAGGAGATGGATGAGAAAAAAAGCGTAAGACGCTACTGCTAAAATTCAAACTGGTAGCGACCAAAGTGTCCAGGAGCAGCTGACGTGACTTTTAATTCGTCTAGTAATTTAATTTATAGCTAGTGACAATGTCTAGGGAATTTTTATGAACCTTTTTGCTCTTCGGTACCAGATCGGACGCACTGCCGCGTGAACGTAATTCTGTACCTGGACTATGATGTGTCACCTGGTCCCCGTTTCTTGGCTCTCTGGTCGGTTGGATGGACTGGGTCACGGAGCAACATAAAAAAAGGAACCGTAATTTGGTTGGGTCATGATCGTTCAGCTTGCGGAACACGTATTATCGATTGGTCCAACTGAACCGGAACGGGTCGTCGCTGTGCCTAAACGTCGTTAAAAGTCCTAGTTGGGAATCCGGGACGGTTAAACTGTCTGTAAACTGGCAGTTAACCTTCCGCTTGGTGAAAGAGGGAAAGTCGGAAGCTAATTCTGTGAAAGAGGGAAAATTAGTAGTAAACACGGTGACGTCATAGGGGACATAAATGGACAAGGATTCAAAGACGGAGAGGACGACTCATGGAGATTGCGAAGATGCTCGAAAGATGATACGAAAATTTGGAGATGTAGGAATCGAGGACTCGTAGTCGTTATCCCTAGATTTTTCGTTTCGTTGACTTTTTTGCTTTTACGAGCTAAGGGAAAGTGAAGAGGAAGAGAAGCCGTTTCATCCGCTGGTTGATATTTACGTGATGAGACCGCCGAGTGGGTATTTCAGAGGATTCTTATTTTTTTTAGGAATTTCACTTTTTTTTCTCTTCTTTATTTAGACAAAGCAGGGACGATTCGTGCGATTTTTTTAATCTGCAAAAACAACGCGTGCCCGAATATTGAAATCCGCTTGGGTCTTTCCAAAGGGGAAGGGGTGGCAAAGGGGATGAAATGGGGGACGAAGTTCGTCTATTTTCTAAGCGCTGATTGGTACTGGCGAGGACTAACTTTGATTTACATTACAATATCCAATGATTGGCTGTTGCGAGAATGTCAGCCTAATGACGGAAAGCATTGACACGGTCGTGTGGTTCAAATATGTGAAAGACTGTGCTTGTGTATACTATAAAGATTATATTGCGCAGAAAGAGAGAGGGAGAGATACACGTCTCCATAAGGAAACGTCCTACTATCAGTTTACTCCTGGGATACAGGGAAGCTGGGGAGGTAGTCGTGATTAAAGACTTAATTCACCCTTAATAAAGGGACGTTGCTCTTTCATAGATACCCTCCCCTCTCTCCCCCCGAATAATTACATATCACATACACAGTCTGTGTATAGAAATAAACATATACACATTACGAGAGTCAGCTGATGGGATGACACGTGGATGCTGGAAGATCTTGTATCATAAAAAAAAATACTTAATTTTTATCGTCATTAAAATTTCATTGGCATTCGAATTAGAAAGCGGGCCTGATAATTGGCATTTGATAGACTCACTGACGCATGACGAATATCCGATCAGTCGGATTCAACACTGTAATTCCTTAAAGAAAGAGTCCGAGATTGGTTTGTCCGGTATTTGGAGTTAGGGTCAAAGTTCGAATTAGGAAAAAGAGTTGTAAGTAGATCTGGTATTAATGTGCGGACCAGGGCCTGCGACCTTTGGAGTCTGCGTGTGGAATTCTTGGTGATGCGTGGTGCTTCTCCCTAATTAACACATTGCGCACAATCCTGGCGCATTGCTTGGAATTCCCAAAGGTGAGGTGATCCTCTCACGAATAGAGGATTCCCGTGAATAGTGTTAGGGGATCTCTCTTGCCATTCCATAGTGACCTCCTCACGTTGGACTCCCTTGGGACACTGTGCCTTTCCTCCTGTGTTCACGATAGCTACCCTACAAATTTACGGGGTCGGTGGTCACCCTAAGTTTAACCATAATTACGGGACTTCCTTTCGAGGAGGAACCTACTTCCTAATAACGTCACCAGAGTCCTCGACGGCGCTGCTGTAGCTGTTGTCTTCGTTACTCGTCATTAGAGGTTAGATCTTTTGGCTACTTTATGCAAGTCTGCTGAATAAGTGCTTCGCTCTTTTTTTTTTACTTTCTCTGGCCTCATTTATCTCGAATTCTCTTTGTTCTGGGAGAATATCTCTTTAGATTCGAAATAATTGGAAGACGACTCTGCGCTTGTTTTATGTTTTTTTTTTTAGTTTACCAACCGAAAATTTATTTGTGAACGGTGAAACAGGTCGTTAAAAAAATGAAAAACTTCTTCGAATGAGACTGTAAAAAAATGTTTTTTTTTTTCATTTTAAAATTGGAACTTTTCAGTAACGGTGGCGAGAATGATTTTGGCATTAATGGTTAAAAAAATAAATCGTTTGACAATTAGTCGAAATAGGGTTGACTGAGATTGGGATTTACGTTTTGTAGTTTCTTGAAGCGAGGGTCGAGTTAGCGAGTAGTAGATTGAACTAGGGTCCTAGTCGGTTTGTTGGGGGTGAAGAGTCTCGTAGCTCCGAGCGCGCTTTAATCGTATATACATGGCTGAAGTTAATTAAGGGAAGCTATGTAGAATCTTTCTTGAAGGCAGCAGCCGACCTTCCCTCTCGTTTCATCCCTCAGCTGATCCGAGTTTCCAGGCGACTCGTAGGAGCGTCAGGAAACCACTGATTGACGTTATTGCCTTTTCATTTGATTTCGGCACGAGATGTTGCCAAACGTTATAGTCAAATGAAACAATATTTTCTTAGGTTTCATTCGAAAAATGTTATTTCGACCGTTTTGCCCCTGTTGATTCTATCGCTAACCGTATCGATTCCACGTGAACTTACGGCTGTTTCGAAATTCCTTTACATACAGTTCCCATTCGACTTGGCTTGGTTTTCCAACATGCCTTTGTAACACCACAGCATAGAATATCCTGATATAAAGCAAAGGACGAAGCTGAATCGATATACGACTTTGCTTCCGAAAGATTAAGAACAAATAAATCGTTTCCATTAACTTGACTTTTTAAAGAGAAAAAGAGAAACGGGAATTTTTAACGAGATAGTTATATTGAAGTATTATATTGTTGGATGAAGCGAAGAATTAATGAAAAAATAATGAAGGTATATACTAAAATTATTTATTCAGGTAAACACGAGTTCAAAGTGCGGGAGGTATATATATATATGTATGGATTAATGTTAGAACATGAGTATCAACTCAATATCCCAGATCGTTTATGTGACGTTTATGGGGACGCCATTAAAAGACTCCTGCTTGATCACAGTGTCCCATGGTATCAGAGTGGGGAGGAAAGTATTAAATCGCCTCATAAAGGCTGATTCACATCAACCACGATCTTCCCAATGTCCATCAATTCCGCCTTTAACTATTCTCCCGCGTATAAATCAGAGAATCAATTTAGCCTTTTTGGAAGGAAATTATAAAAATTTGTACCTATACACGTGTTTGGGTATAAAAAATAAATTTTTTTCTATGGAAATTTAATTAATTTTCAGATTCTAAGCAAAAAACGTGATTCGTATGATTAAACGTCTCGTAATTCCTTATGCAGGGAATTAAATTATTAGAATGCCAATTAGTAGGTAATCGCCGCACTTTGGGTTTGCGCGGTAAGTCGGTTGGTCAATTACAGGCACTTTGGTGGTTGGCTGTACCAGAGCTACGTAACTCCGACTGACTGTCCGCGGGATGCTGCGGAAGATTACTCTTAGGGAATTGAAGTGACGTGAACGATGCGAGATTTCAATACCGAAGGATTAAAGATGGGGACTGGCGAGTCAAGGGAGAAAATACAAAGTTTTTTTCACATTAGAAATCAGACACAGATCCAAGAAAAATGTCCGAGACGACGCGTCGCGACGCTTGAATAAAATATGGGATGACATAATACACGTTGGAAAGCCAAGAAATAGATCAGCGTGATTTCGTCTTCTCTCAGTGGCTCCGTAGCGAATCTGTGGAAACTGAAGATTTAAGCCTCTCATGTTACCCGTGCAAAGTGAACGAGGATTCGCAATATACGGCGACGCCGACGCCAATGGGAAACAAGGACGCTACTCACCGAGAATCCTCTGCGTTTTGGATTTTCGCTCGTGAGCTTTATGAATATTTTAAACAGCTTAACGACTCCGACGAAGACTGGAATTCGCTTGTCACTTTTGATGAGTATCAGCCTCCCGGAGATAACTTTATGAGAAACCCTGAAGAAGCTCCTGGGAGATGCTGTTATTCAAAGCTTGTACTGTGAATGGCTGCGACGGAGAAATCAGTAAGGAGTAAAAAATCATTAGAGGAACACGGGGTCGTTAGGTCTTTTGATAATTTTCTAAATATAATATTGGTACAAATTTTTCTCAAATTCATCAATTTTTTTTTAATTCAGGTAAAACAATCTACAGGTTATTTATTCGTTATCTACGGTTTCCTCGTCTGTGATTGTTTTTGGGAGATGCTTACTGAACATCTCCGTAGCACAGATTGCTTCTTATACTGGCTGCAGATAGGAACCAAATGATTGATTAGCAAAAGGCAGCTTTTGAGTCTCTTTATTAGAGTGACGTACAGAGCCATCTGGGAGAACAGCTCGGAAACAGTGTAGGGTAGATTCAATCCCTTGAGGAAGCTGTAGTCGTCTCAATTTTTTTCTCTTTAATTCAAGTCGAGGAAAGTGAGGACGCCGAACCAGAAACACAGAAATAAAATTTACGTACTGTCTTTTGGAATTGTTTTCTCATCCCTATAGAATAGAATTGCATCTACTGGGTTGGCAAAAAGTAGTTGCATTTTTTTCTTAAGAAATATGCATCCATTATAAAAAACCCTCAATGAATTTCTGGCCAACTTATCGAACTGTACCTAAAGCGATGTCATTATATAAATACGATTTTCATATAGACATAAATTTTAAAATCGATTATCGTAATCGAACGATAACAGTCTAGAATAATATTTCACATAATTGTCAACGGGTCGCGCACAGGCGTAAAATAATGTTATTAACCTTTTTTTTTAGTATTTCAACTATTTCCTATCCAGAATTAATCACAAGTATCTACGTTATCCAAGGTATTAGTACTGAAGTCATAAATTCAATTAAGCGCAATTGATTATTTCCACAGAGCAACGACTCTGCTATAATTAATAACAATGTCAGGGCAAAGAGGGCTGCAGGCAGAATAATTTATTATCCGAGGTTTACATTAGGTCCCAGTATAACGTACGGGTCGACAGGGTCATTTAGCAAGCGAACAATGCGCCAGCATAGCCCTGCGAATTATAATAATTCTCATCAGGGTGTTTATAATTGCACGTCCATACGATATATCAATTATGACTATTTGTGCGTAAACAGATACACGAGTAAAATTAATTAAACGACTCTGCAGCGATCATCCATTCCTTTAATTATGTATAACAAGTATCCAATTTATTTTTGAGCTTTAAAGAAAGGAAAAAAATTTTTTTTGGATAATTCTCAGAAACGAGAGAAAACAATGAAATACAATATTAACGAGATATTTGATAATAAGCTCGTTACGTTTCCAGTTTCACGTAAATCAAAGGTACACGAAATTATATTTTCTTCGGTTGTTTTGACTGCGGAGCTTGTGCTTTGGCGTTTACAGCTTTTTGCTGTAGCTACAAAAGCCTCTTATCGCCCAGCGATGCTGTGTTTGATGATGAATTTTTTTCTACTATCCTCCGGGATTAATTCTCCGTCGTCCTACGCAACGACGTATAATTATCCGAACGACGCGAGTCTCTTTGGATTTTCAGGGTATTTACGACGTAGCTGTTAACGAGTTGCTCCTTTTTTCCTCTTCACTTATTTCATATCAAAAAACGAAATCTAGACTAAGGTCAATCGGAGGATGACTGGAGACTAAAGTTTAAGGATCTTGGTCTGTCCGTCTTTGGGTTCTTATCTGTCGTCCATTTGATTACCTTTTTTCCTATTCGCTTTGGATACGAAGCATAGGATAAACCCTTTGACTTGAGAGATATCTGTCCGGGCAAAGCTTACGTTAATACTGCAAGGGTAGATCAAACGAGAATTTCATATGGATTAATTATATTTTAATTAAAGTCAACTACTCTTTGGTCCGAAACTGCTTCGTCGGCCTTTGGAAATTTCGTTTCGAATTTCGTGCCTTATCCGAGGGTCTTTTCGAATCGTCTTAATCGCATCTCTATAGTCATTCTTATCGGTATTACGCAATGGTAGAATTTTTCCTAAAATTATTATATCTTATCAGAACATTTTTTTCTCGTATCGATACATATCTTTATTGGAAAATCAATAATTCCTGATGGCTCGTAAAAAAAAAACGAAGACCCAAATTGCACTCGTCGTGTTCGTGTCGCTGGCGACAACCCGCATGCATCGCTTTGACGTCGATAGACGCACGTGTCAATGCGACTTCTGGACGCGTATTCAGACAACGACATTAGGCACTTGACAGTTTTCACTGTAACGTATTTGACTAAAGTCACTTTTCCTGAGTGAAATTTTGGAAAAATTTTCAATCGAATTCAAGTTTCTAAAAAATAAGTTTAGATTCATCAGCTGCTCGGATGAGATCAGAAACCGTTGCAGGAGCAATAGCCGTGGCACAAGTGAACAGTGAGAGCAGGAAGTGTCCCTTTTGTCACGGCGTGGGCGCTGAGGTCGTCTTGGTAACTTCCTTCGTTCTGTACTCGAGGAGGTCGCGCGACGGAAGTGCTCAGCGCCATCAGGCGGATGTCACAATTAATGTTGACCGATGCTCGTTAGCACGTTTCCTTTTCCCCTGAGTCATAATAAAAAATGGCCGCTCTCGCATACGTCATTGTTTCAGTAAAGCCGATCGAAGAGATTCGAGATAGTGAAAGCTCGTGCTAGGGGGTTGTGAAACGGTGAAATTAATTTTTTTTCTAATTGCCGCGCTTGCATACGACAATTTAAAGGAGGTTGTAACTTTTTTTTCTGCATTTTTAAACCGATCCCGCAATCGATACGATAATTCGATGAATTAATCTTTATTTGATTTTACGTCATTTAGAGTGAAGCTGGGACGACAGATGGGGATGAATTCCGCGAGTGAAGTGTTTAGACGGCAAATGGATAGGGGTTGCCATCGAGGGATGAAGAATGGCCGCCGCGTAAATAGTCAGCTATTATGGAATAGATTAGGGTAGCTCCCCCACCACCTTCCTCCTTATCTACTACTGGGATGATTACGTCATGGGGATGTTAACCGGACAGGGAAAAATGGGTCGAGGCTGTATTGCCTTTTTTTTATTTCTTTTTTTTTCACGTTCATTGCTGTTTTTCATTCTACACTTTTATCCTATCCTATTTATCCTATCCAACTGTTTCGACATATTGGTGGCTCATTGATCTTTGAATTATAGAATAAAATGATTGGATCAATCACCAGTTTTTTATATATATATATATACGAATACCCTAGAAATTATGACGTCATTTAATGGCCTTCGATTTAAAAAAAATTTTCCTAATATTTAAATTCACTTTATTAATCACATCTTTGTTCAGGAACCATATAAAAATTTAGAAATTACGTTCGATTGTATCTCATACGTTTTTTTCAATTAATTTTTCATTGCGTCGATTATTCGGGAATTCCAGGGGGGGTTCTGGGGGGGATATAAATCCGATTGATTATCAGGGTTCCATATATTGCCGATACTGATTGGTTTATAGGCTCCCTCCTCTCTTCCGGCTTTTTACCCCTTCTGGACCATCCTACCCCTCGCCCCTTTCTCGATACACCCCGTACACTCATTCAATTGCGCATGCCACGTCACGCGTCTTGCCAAGTTATCGAATAAACGTAATCAGCGACCAACTCGATTACTTGTACAGCAATCCTTTTCGCAATTAGTCTGGTGACGTTGACAAATGACAAAAAAATTGCACTAAGCTTGAATAACTAGGCTGACTAAAATTTGGACGTTTGACATTCAGCTTGGTTGATTATGGCAATTAAAAGACAATAACTTGGCCGTGATTTGTGTTTATGTATCATTTATATGTAGATAGGTATAAACGATATATATACGATAACGTATCTGTGTATAAAGGAGTGAGGAAGATGCGTATAGTATGTACGTATAGGTGCTGAGCGAACAGAATCACGAGGGGATGAAATGAGCTTAGGGGATCTTTTTTCATTTAATCACCACCCTTACGTATCATCCCCGAAAAGCTCTAACCAGTAATTAATTTTTCATTTTTCATCAAGCCCAGAAGAATTTCATCAAATTACCGCTGTCTGTCTCCGTAAGATGGGGGTAAAAACTTCCCCAATTTAAGTGTCATCCTACAGGTTGAAGCTTCCCTTAGTTCTTTAATTGCCAGTCGATACATCAACTTATCTCTTTTTCGCCTCTCGTTCTCATCGTTAACATTATATTTAGATTCTTGTACTCAAGTTTTCTATCGATTCAAGAATCTATAAGTATTCGGAACCTTAGCTTACCGATTTTCCCGTCTGGTTGGCGCTGCGGTAAGTGCTCCTTAGAGTACCGAGAACGGCCGCCAGATAGCGCTCGTATCGATTCTCCTTTACGACGTTGGTTTTTATTGGTCAATAAAAGGACTTTGGTCTTTCAAGTTGCTCGAGTTGAATCAGCAAAGTCCTGCTGCAACTTCCATTATCTGCTTTCGATAAAGGAGCCTCTTATTATACTATCGCTACCATCAGAATACTGGTAGCGCCATAAACTTGTTCGTCTCTCCAGACCTCGGACACCTTGACCACGATAACGGTACTTGAGTCCCTTTGTCACGTGCATCAGGAAACTTTGTTATCATTATTTCGAAATGATATTATATTATTTTACTTGTACTTTGCCGCTCTGGACTTTTATTTCTGTCTTTGAGAACACTTACAAGTGAGCGCCATGAAAGTTTATTTCACGTTGGCTCTTCTTGGCCTTTGCGTCATTTTCCACGTAATGCTCGGCTCTGAGTGCCGTATGGTTTACTATACCAACGTATTCCTTTCTTGGTACTGCTATCGCGTTTTGAAATCTTGGAATATCCTTTTCGAATATGGCGCAGTAACAAGAGTCCTATTTGATTTTTCTATCAAGAGTCTTAAAGGGGTATGGAAAATGACTTCCTTGAAATTCGATCGAACTACAGTGAAAGGAATGTCGGTAGTTCGGATATTTTAAAAATAGCGTGTGCCGACGGAAAGGAGGAAATTCGGTATCGGATGCGAATAACTTAATTTAATTTAAGTTCCGAAGGAAATTATTTAAAAAGCATAGCGACGATAATTTTTCAATTTTTTTTGAAAATTTTTAGATAATTAAGACAGACGCTTAATTCTACATGCTGTTGAATGGTAGACGCGAGATACAGCTAAAACCTTCCTTAATGAGAAATATATGTCTTTAGCGAAAAAGAACAGTGAACATGAAAACGAATGATATGGTGAATCTAAAGGGTGACGAGTATCGTGCAAAGTTGATTGGCTGTGTATTGTAGGATCTCTGTGTATTGTACACGCGACTAATTAATCATCAAAATTTTCAGACTTTGGAAAATTATGCAGGAGAATCAACGCGGAAATTTTCATTTCGAATATTTATTACCTTTAAATCGAGTCCTTAATCGGCCTCTAATTATTCCGAAATACCGTAGTCTCAATAGCTCATATCTTCCTGACGCATCCCCTCCAAGTAAATAATTATGGCAAATAAGGAAAAAAATTGAATTCCTATAAATTAATTAAGATGTTTAATTATCAAATTTCAGAATGGACCATGATAAGACAAGGAGCATCGTAGAGTCATCGTCACCGTCGTCGTCGTCGTTGCGGACGTCGTCGTCGTCCATCAGCCGTGCATTGAGAACGCGACAGGAAGAAGAGGAATTGGAAAATTCGAAAAAGTCCCGAAGGATCGTCGGTGCGCGGGGTGGGAGGGTGGCGATGCGATGAGCCCGGCGAACGACGGGCAGGCCGTCACCCGACACCCCCAATTCCGAATCGGCATCGCGCTGCGTCCCGACGCAAGGCGTCCATCAAAACTGAGCTGTTCGCCAGTCACAAGTCTCCGCAGGCCATGGACCTCGATAGGAGAAACGGCACTGGCAATAGCGACATCAACTACACGAACATTTACTTCTTTGTTGGCGACAGAATTGAAATCGCCAGTTTCTGTCCAGACCAAGTGACTAATAAGGAACTTAAAGGTGGGTATTCATTAATTTATTAAAATCAATCAATAAAAATCAATCATTATTTTTTAATTAATTTATACAATTCTTACTTAACATCCATGCACGGTCTACGTGGACCTATTGATTTTTCGACCTATGAAAAGTCTCGAAGCGCATATCGTTGCTTGTGGCGGGAAATTTGAAAATTCCTCAAACTCATTTTATTCCAAGTACCGATAAGCCTGACATCGGGCTTGCAGTTTAAAAGTGACGAACGGAGTTTCAACGTGGTAAATACTAGGGGTTGTTAGAACCGATTAGGTCCCGCTACTAATTTCGATGGCGAAGCAATTTCGTTAGAAGTTCTCTTGGAGATGGGAGAGTCTATAACCACTACCGAAATTATGTTTACCATCGTTTCACCTTCAAACGCGACCTGTCAATAGGGTTGGTCTGAGGTATAGTCTCTCTCTCTCTCTCTCTCTCTATCTCTCTCGTCTAGTCTGTCTCTAGTCTGACCTTCCGATGCTGCTCCCCAATCTTTCATCCGATCACATCTCAACTTCAGACTCGAAATTTCTCATTAAGTTACTTCATTATTTCTTTTTTTTTTTAATACGACCCTGTCTTATTTCTACGTCAAAATAATATTTTGCTACAATTTTTCTGAATTAGGTAAAGTAAATTTTCATACACCTAATGATTATCGATTATAAATTATTATCGATCTAATTTTCTGTGACAGGAACTACGCACAGTTTCAGTTTCCTAAATTGACAGCCACGGAGATCGATCTATCGCGATCGATCTTCCGCCGCAGATATCAATTAATCTGTTTCCTACCTTCCCCCCCTTCCCCCCTTCCTCCCTCCTCAAAACTACCCACGTGACAGACAATTCCCCGGAAATTACAAAACCAACGCTGAGTTCCGGTAAGCGTTGGAGCTTCCTCGAGAACTAAACCCTCGTAATTTTCTCGAGCATGTCCTTCTTCTCCACTTAGGTAAAAAGCTTTTTAGCGAGGCTTTTCTTGCCAAGTTCCTCTTCTTTTTCTTAGACTTCAAAAACAGCCGGCGAACGTGCTCCGTTGCTACGGCAAAGATAATCGGCGAGATGCAGAATGGAAGGCGATCGAACACTGTATTGTAAGAAATCAAAAACAAAAAAATTGTCTAAACTCCACGAAAGTCTTTTCTTTTCGAGTTTACAATTTATTTCACTTTGACTCAGAATAAACTTTCTTACCATTGTTGTACCAAGCAAACAAAAGCTTTGCTTTGATCGAGAGTAAAGTACCTTTTGCCTCCATTTTGAAAAAAAAAATACCCTTTACCTTATTCTTTTACACTGTACTCTCTCTCTCTTTTCCCGCCCTCTTCCCCCTCTCTCATCTTACGTCCAGATTGTACATACACGTTGAAAAATTGGCCGCAGCCTCCCTCAGGATCCTATTAAAATACAAATTATTCACGTTGGCCAAGCATCCTTCAATTCTCCTCCTCGAGTACTCTCCTGCTCAACTAGATACTCCGAGTATCCACTTTGGTGGTTCGGAGGTAGTTGCTAAATTTTCATCGTTTACACGTTAAATTTAAATAGGCTAAAATACACGTAAACTTGTTCATCTTGCCTCTCGAGTAACATTGTGCGCGCCGTAGGAGAATCAAGGCCAATAGTTATTACGGCAAAGTCTGTTGTATCAATTTTTAATGGAAGTAACGGGAGCGTGGGAGTAAAAATAAAAAGAGACTAATTAAGATAGCTCTCATAAAAAGCAACGAGTTACGGTTTACCAGGAGCGCGAATAGAATTCCAGGTAGAATTTACTGTGCAACTTTACGCTTTCTATTCGAGTATCCCCACGTGAGTCAGTCGTTGCGTCTAGACGTCATTTGCAAATGGCCACGTTTGTTAAACCAACCGCCTAGGTATATAACAGTACGAAGGATACTTACGTACGTAGATATACGTATGCACGTATCGATTTGACGCGCAAACAAAGGCTTCCCATAAATTCCCAAAGCATTCCGGAGTGTCCTTCCCTCGGCCTCCTTTAACGCGAACGTTTACTTTTAACGCGAAAGACCAACGTAGAAAGAGATCGTATATGAAATTTTATTTTTATTCCTTAAAATACTTGGCGATACTTAGAAATCTTTGAGAGAATCTTATTAATACGGGTTGTTGATTGAACAGGGGTAGATTAGCGGCTACTCAAAGCAATTAGCGACGCAAGATCCAGATTCTCAGTTGCCAATTAATAAAACAATTAAGCGAGGTGTAGAAGCGTTTCGAAGTCAATTTCAATGAACGAGAAAGAGACAGACAGGGGGGTTGGATGATGTAGCAAGAGAGAGATGGCGCAACTTCCATAGCTCAGACTTTCTTTGTCTCTCTCTTTTTTTTTTTCGACACGATTCTCATACCACGACAGCACCGAGTCAACCGGAGTAATGAGTATCGGGGAAACATATTGAAACGGAGTTCGATGCCTAATTGCTTGACTATTTTTATTTCTTTACTCGGTCCTATCGCCATGAGATGTTTATCAGGAGCGTCTCCGTCGGTGCGACGGAGTGACTTCCGAAGGTGTCAGGGCTGGCATCCCGTAGGTCCAGTAGGTGAGTCTGAGTGGTCAGAATGAAATGGGGTGAAGAAGTGCCGGGACGCCCCCAGGGTGTTGTTGAGTGACGCTGGTTTAATTAGACGCCTGGAAGAAAAGCCTTCGAGTCAGCACGTGCGTGCACCCCTGGATGCAGGCGTCGACGTCATCTTGGCCTTCCAGCTGTTACTCTCCCAGTCCTCTCTGTCCGTTACTCTTGTTGGTCTTGAAAAGCTCACGCTCGAAAGTCACGCGTAAAGCGAGAACAGTGGGGAATGAATTTCTGTTGGAGAAAAAAAAAGATTTTTAATATGAATAAAATTTTGCAAAAAAGCTTACTAAATCTTTTAGTGGATTTTGGTGATGATATTTGTTTTTTTATATTGATCTCTCGTACGCTTCCAGTAGAAAAGGTCCTGAACTCCAAGTGTTCCAAAAGACCCGGGCCCCCTCCCTTCGGTACCTCCCGTTCCAATGATATTGGCCTCAACAAAATAATGAATAAATTGAGCAGGCCACAATAAAAACTATAATCGTGGACCGTACATCCATGATTCACGTTTCATTATCCTATTAGAGTCAATGGAGATGGCAGAAGAAGATAGCCCGGGGCTCTTCCCTTCCCTCCTACGGCCCTGATCCAGGACCGATCCAGCGCCGATCTACCTCCCGATCCATCTGGTTGTTTTGCTTGCTCAGCCAGATTGACCTTTGCCCCCTGTTACTACTCCGGTACTCACTACCCAGTATCATCCGTGGCAGCAAGAGTCGCTCTCCGTCCACGGAGCAAGAAGTCTGTCGCGTGTTAAGTAGTCGTTGCTCGTCGCAAGCGGTCGGAGACACCATTATTATACGGCCCTGCCGCACTACTGGGACTTGGCATTAATCGAGCAGTAATTGCCGCGCGTGCCCTCGGCCTGGTAGACTCTAACCGTAGACAACCCGATGCCACTCTACCTTAATTACCGTAATTTCATTCGATTCGTTTCGTACTCCTTTGGTTCCGTTTTCATATCGCGGCGAGATCGTGCGCGCGTTTCAAGAGCCTCGCAAATACGGACGGTGCTTAAGACGCTCACGGACGATTCTGGAACCACTCCTAGCCGTAGAATCAATTAGAGCAGTTGACTTGGTAAATGCTGCATGACTTCTTCAACGGACGTTTGCTCACATTTTCTTAACCAGTTACGATTTCCAACCCTCCTCGGTCGACCTCGTCTCGTGCACATTTTCTAACCGCACTTTTGACTTTTACAACCCTCGACTGACGTACGCACGGATATAGGCAAATCGTTCCTTCCTTATCTTGCCGAAGTTTTACGTCCTGGATTTACATCCTATTACTCTCTGGCTATACGAGTAGGATTTTTTTTTATACAAAGTCGTGATATGATTACTTGCTTGGATTTGAAATATAATGTCGCCGTGGGTGAGTAGGTCATTCCCTTTTTTATGGACAGCAATTCTATTACGCATTCTTTCTTTTCTATTAAAATCATACTGTGCCCTGCCGGTATTGTTTCGTGTATTTTCATGTGGAATCTTATTACGACAAACAATTTTTTTTTCGTTTCATCCCCTTTTTTTATCCATCCTCCGGGGCGCGGTGGCGAAACGTGGAATCACATTTCTTTTTATTTCCCTCTGGTCTTTCTTTCATGAAACCCAAAGAAACGCTTGCAGATCGGTCAACGTCCTATGGGAATTTATTGTAACACGCACTATAGATCTACGCTGTTGCGCTTACGAGGTGTTTGGCAGAATAACTCGAATTCCGTGGCACGTGTCTGTCTGCTTCTACGACGGATGAAAATCGTGCATATAAATGCGCCTTTATCGACGTTGGCCAAGTGCGTGCTGCGTTTCAAAGATAGCTAAGCAATTTTCGTTAAACTCGTATATAATAAGTCTTGTATGGAAATTTTGGCGAGGACTGCGCGTGCGCAGAATCTTGTATGCCGAATGTCTAGGTTGAATGAATAAAGGATATTTACGCTGCTCTTTTCACTTGCAGCTCAGCTGATGCTGTTCTCTCTCTCTCTCTCTCTCTCTCTCTCTCTCACACAATCTTATCGTAAACGTTCCTTTCTCCGGATATTACACCGAGTTGACTACCCACGCACATCATTCGCCATTATGAATTTCCTTGAACTTAACCTCACGTGTGTGAGTACCTGCAACTGTTTACTTCCTTCCACAAATTTATCCTGTTCGTTGCGCCGACCGGCAGTTTTGAGTAAAAAAAATTCAAAATGCGGATATCCCGTAGACTTTGCATAAGGGTTTACGTAGCTTTCGCGCGAAAAATATATTCCAAGCAAAAAGACAAAAAACCGGATGATCGAGTCGGGGCAAATTTTTGAAATCGTATTACGGATTCTATAATTTTGATAAACGTTAATTTTATCTTTCTGTTATCTGTTGACAAATTTTGTTTCAGGCACTGCTATACTTTTGCAAGATTAGTCCTACCTCCTCGCGTACGTCGTGTAATCAGACGCCATGAATGAAACTTTTGAAGCCTTTTTGTATTCCAAGCTTAACGGCAACGTGGCAACGTTGTCCCCTCTTTTCAGGGTTTCCCCGGTTAATGAAATTAATATTTAGGTTAGGTTAGTTGAAAACCTTTGAAAAATCGTTTCCTCCGATATTTGATACTCGAAGAAAAATTTCACATGTACCTTTTCATTCCTAATTTTTTTTTAATAAAATTGACAAAAATTGGTTCTATGGATGCCGAAAGTATTAGCTCACATATATATTTTTTAGTAAAGTCTGAAATTCCAAAGATGTACCAGTCGGTAAAACAGTTTTGAATTGAACAACTCGAACGAAATTATTTCAAGAACTGTAGAGAAGCTACGCGTATGCCCATATAGGAATGAAGGATTGGCAGACTCCGGAGATTGGCTGACTGGCAGACTGGCGGCTCAGGCCGGTTACCGCGTAAACAAGCATTTTTACCGGAATTCTCCTTTTTTCGTGTTTGGCTAGTACCTACTCGCTATTACGCCGCTCGTAATTCTCGGACGCCTCGGACAGCCATGTCGGGTTGTAACTTGGGGTTACTAACGCATAACAGACAACATATAGGTATACATACAATATACCTACATGGTAACTCGCGCGAGATCGACTCGCTCTCCTCTCCTCAGCTCTCGGATACTCGGTGATCCATCATCAAAGATGAGTCTCTTCTCCTCTCTTTCCCCATCTCGATCACCCATAAGTATCCGTCCATTAGACTCAGAGCCAAGTGTGGTTATTACTGAAATTAATGAGACGAGACACCGGAAATTCGAGTGGCGGCCATGTTTCTTTTTTTACTCGAGTCTAGAAAGCACAGTAGTGGAAGTAGTATCTTTCGAATCGCTCTTTGATGCAAATTTTCAAAAAAATGACAAATTCGCGAATCAGGGTGTAAATTCGGAATTTTTCCTAAACCACGACAGCTGGATAGAAAAAATTTGAACGAAATTTTTCAAAGCCAAAAAAATAAAATCAGGGCAAACAGGTTCACCTTGAGGCGCGACCGCGTGTACCGTTGCGTCTGATCTTATGCGTTCGCCATGGCAAAAAAATAAAGAGTCTTGCCGAATGAAATTTTGAAATCGGAAGTGCTGGAAATCGAAAAATATTATCACCTCGCTTACACGTAGATTTTTTTTTTCCATTTTTTTAAAATCCAAATCCGAACTAGTTCAGCCAGTTTGGTACGAATTTTGTATGCAGATATTCGCCGGAGTACGTATACTTACGTTTTCTTTTTTTGCAAAATTGCATAAGGCACTCTTCCACGTTTCATGCAGATGTACTAAAAAATACTTTCTACCTATTACTATATATCTTTAGTGCGCTTTGTTAACTTTGCCTGGTTACCATTAAGCGGGCTTGTGTAATTGTAATTTAATTAATACAGACTCCTATTCGCAAGTCCGTACGCCTGCATCTACCCGTAATTACGTAATACGTATGCATTTGCGTTTGCGCAATGTAATGTATATATACAATATAACCGGGCTTTTTTGAACGACACCCAGACACATAGCGCACAGAGTATATATAGGGCAGCGCCGAAAATGCGACATTAATTAAGAAAGTTGCCGCGTCACGGTTAATTACCTACGGCGTCCTTAATTATAATTAATTCGCCTAATTTTATTTATGACCCTGATACGCCATCCTCGTATCCTCAGGGTTATTCAATTTTCACGAATTCATCCCGGCGATGCTTATCTTCCGCCTCGTCATCCTTCGTATCTCATCTACATGCGTATCGCTGCGTTTCGAAAACGATAAACCCCAATTTACATCCCCATGTGTATTTTCATGCGTCGAAAATAGAATGTCATTTCCATGCTCCGTCTGCCCCATTCAATTTGCCTGGATTTTATGCAAAGCTCTTTCACGTTCCCTTTCTTAGCGATACTGTACTTTGTTATATTATTATTATCGAATATATCTCCACGTACGGTCGCATTCTCAATTCGCGAATTCTCACCGAAAAGCAAATTGAGAACTTGTTATCGCTCCTCTGTGACTCTAGGATCTACAATTTTCTACTACTACTAGTGATTTGTCATTCTACGCTTGTGCGACATTCGAATAAACGGATGGCGCATGCGAGTCGTTTGGATTTCGTTGAAGACTCGCCATAAATATTCCGTTCGTCAAGTACAACGTTTGATATGGTATTAAAAAAAAATTTTACTACCAAATTCGAATTTATCTCGTGGAACGAATTATTCTCATGGATTATATATCTTCTAGGGTCGAATCGACATCAAACGAGTTTTTAATATTCTCCTGTAAATTTTTTATGATTTTCTTTCAAGAGTCAACGATTCAATGACTCTTGTGAAATCGATTCGGTGTCGAGAGTTTCGTTCAAGCTGGTTCACACGAAATTCATATTTATTAATTTCCGACTGAAATTCTTCTTGGCGATTTATTATTAAAAGAGGCGTCTTCGTTGAGTGAATCCGTTATTCCCGGGTAAAAAGTAAAAAAAATTACTGAGAAAGGAGAGGCGTTCGCTTTGAATAAAATTCTTTTTTTTTTTTCATAATAATTAGATGATTCGTTAAAGGTGGAGGACGAAAAGAAAAATTCGCGAGCAAGAGAAAGAGAGATAAGGGAAAAATTTATAAATGATCCCTTGATATAAAAAGTGTCACTTTTTTTAAACCATTTTTCATCATCATTCCCAGATGCTCCTTTTCACTAGCCGGAAGTCAGCGCCACCGGCGCGTACTCTTTAAACTGCGCTTCGCGTCCGATCGATTATTTGCAAAATGCCTCTCGGCCAACTAATCCTCCATCTTCACCCATTGGAAGAGTCTGCGAGCCACCTTACTGACTCCACTCAAGAATGCATCCCTCTTCTTTTGTCTCTATATCTTTTCTTTCCACCCGACTCGAGGGTTGGACTGTTTTTTTTTTCGTACCGGAAATGACCAATCGATCCTCCAGGTCTTCCCGTGAGCTTGCACCGTCTCCAGCGCGTCTCAGGTCTCTTTTGCTACTCTACCATCCATCTTTCACTCTTTGCTCTCCTTTTCCTCCCTTGAGATTTCAAGCTAAAAAGTTTGGACCTAGACGAGGCTCAGGACCCACTGATTACAGGATCACAGCATCCCTCTTGAATCTTATTATCTTTTCTTTTGCAGAACTCTTCAGAAGCGCAGCAGAGGCTGGTCCTCTGGATATCCTGAAGCTTCACGACGGAGACAAACTTCTGAACATTTCGCCGTATCTCCCGGCGAACACACCAGACACGGCCTACGTCCTCCAGGTAAGTCCTGGCCGTTACCGATAACGCTTTAAGGTCCCTAAAATTGAATAAATCAGTCGAGATAAAAAGAAAGAAAGATTTAAAAAATAATATCCTTTCGTCAACAGGTTGTTGGAGCACATCCCGCAACTTCCGGTATGATCGAGGCTGACCTGT
This sequence comes from Trachelus stipa, assembly GCA_036026315.1. Classification (NCBI taxonomy): domain Eukaryota; kingdom Metazoa; phylum Arthropoda; class Insecta; order Hymenoptera; family Cephidae; genus Trachelus; species Trachelus stipa. The sequence goes on from JAYRCB010000657.1 coordinate 447,160, forward strand.
TACGCGCTCTGGAGAGGCGAGTCGCCGTTCTAGAGAGAGACCTAAGAGATCATCAGGAAGCTGCATCCACAGCACCGTCTTTGGCTCTTCGTGAACTCAAGAGACAAGTGAACGACTTCAAGAACAAACTTGAGACAACCGAACACCTCAGTTGGTTAGGTAATTGGTCCGACCTTGCGACTTGTCGTTTAATGAAAATTAACGAACGAAAGAATTATTAATGAAACTAACATTGAAGAAATCGTAGGATTTTATTTTCAAGAACAACATTGTAACACTAATATTATATATAAAAAATATTCTATTCGAGTAAACCTGGAGCTAACACAGTTTCAAATCCTCGCACTCGCAGAGCTTCCTTCTGTACTTTGTATTTTCATTATCTCGAACGAATCTTCAAAGTCGCCTCGCTCCCGAGCAACTGAAAGAATTTAAGACGCAAGGCCAACCTTAAGGCTCCTTTCTAAGCTCCGATGCATTTTACAGATATCTACAAAGTGACATAGTGTCGACTTTCCTTGAAAACTTTCAATCGAATCTTTAAACTCAAGATATATACAGTTCAACACTGAGACGCCAGACGTCCTTCTTGTATTTGCACACCAGTCGAGTCGGAGCGGCGTCGCGACGCGGCATGCGTCTCGACGTGCAATTTAACATAAACATATTTGCCTCCAACGATTTTTCATCGCGTTACAAAGGTACCACGTGGATCTGACATTTTCGCAATTCCTCTCTCTCTCCCACACACGGCGAACAGCGAAAGACTTTAGCTTTGGTTAAGTGTTTCCAAGGTAACAGGAATTTTAAAGGGGCAGTACATAAGGAGAGAACGTTAAGGTTGAGGGTTTATAAAAGCACCGTAGCAATGCCACGGATCCCGTATGAATCCCAACTCGTTTGAATTAAACCAAAAGTGGACAAACAGCGAGACTCCCGTGAGCCTTTGCGATTTTTTTTTACCATCCCTTGAGGTCGATTCGATGGGAACGACGGATATACGAGAGGATAAACAGCACCGAGCGGAATCCGTTTGCGGCCGAATAAATATTTGTCCGTGCAAAAACCGTCGCGCTATTCCTATCTTCGAGTTCTAGCCAAACGTTACGCGACGGAAGACGAGGACTGAGACCACGAGGATGGCTGAGATAGGGTTGGGTAGGAACACGTCTCAAATCCTGATGAAACGAACCCATTTGTATTTTTTTTTTTTCTTATATTTTTCCTAGTGACATATACGAGGGAGCACTGTGAATTGAGCTTTTTCAAGTACTGACGTTTCACGTTCAAAAGTATCCTGGATTCAATGATTTCTGCTGTAGCGAAAGAGGGTTGACTCTGAAAGACGTCAAACGTCAGTAGCGTCTGTAATCTTGCGTGTTGCGAAACGACTATGGGGCGTCGCGACGTGTCTGATTTTACGAGCGACCCGTTTACGAGAATCGTCGTTGTTTTTTTTCCCTATAATTTTATATCTTTTTTTTCTTTTTTTTTTGTAGGATTCTACAAACAACTTCCGGAACCCATCTCCTCCGAGGCTTGTCGGAGATTGCAGTATCGGCGGAAGAGCGACAGCGTGAAGCGCAAAGTGCGCGAGAAGTTTCTCAGCATCTGGTGAGTTTCTAGGAAACGAAAAATCTTCGTACTGGCTATCATTAATTTTTCTTTGGCATTGCGGCATATGTGTACTTGTGTTATCTGTATTGGGTATAGTATTTTTTCTTATCTAATTTACCAATGGCACTGTACTGCTTGAAATAATTTCTATGCGAAGCGTATGTTTCATATCTCGTATAGTATTTTTGTGACGTCATGGACCATCTTGAAATTACAAATATTTTCAAATAAATCTGCCTATGCGTATAAAAAGAAAGGAATTATCACAGAAATACTACGAGATAATCAACGTCCAGAAATTCGTAAGGCTCGAAATAGACGCGGGGTGAAATTCAGCGTGGAAATTCCAGGGATGGGCTATTTCCAGTGACATTGACGCTGGTCAGGTTCGAGACGTCGGCGTCCTCGGGTCTGTCGACGTCGGATGCTACGCAGTACCTATTTTTAATAGGCACTTTTAGCTTCGTTAAACGTCCCAATGACGTCTTTTTCCTTTTTCGATTCTTGAGAGGCTCAACGTCAAACGAGTGAATTTGCATGGACGTCATGAACCAATTTTTTTTTTTCAAAACCGAGTAAGTCAATATGTTCTATTTAAAAAATTGAAGAATTTCTTAGGTAAAGTCCAATTTAATTTTTTACCTTATTTACATTTTTATTGGTTCCTCTGTTTTTTTTTCTTAAAGTCCATGGACGAAGGTTTCCTCAATGAATTATTAAAAATTCCCATGTTAAACGTCATTCAGAATTTCGTAACAAGACGGTTACTCGTAAATTCGCGATTTACACTGAATTTCACATTTTCTCAGACCTTCGTTACCTGCGCGAAAGGGTCGAACGTGCAATATTCGAATCCAAAGTATTTAACAACAAGAGTCACAGCTTCATCGATCAGTCAATATTTTCGACCTAAATCCGAGTTATAGTGGCAGAAGCATTTTCTTCGTACTCGCTTGTCCTAAAGGTACACGAGAATTTCGAAAATCCAAAAAATTATATCGACCCTAAAAAAATAATCGAAACGTAAAGTCGAAAGATCGAGTGATAAAAATGATTTAATATTTTATTAAAAAAAAACCTAAAATAAAACTCAAAGCTGCAAGACGTAAGGAACGCACTATAGAACTTCCATGTACGCTCGACTCGACTCTTTTTAAGCGACCCAAGTATATTAATGCAGACGGCTTTGGGTCCCACTGAATATTTCATGCTACGTTAAAACAATATTCCTGCCTTCCGCGCCGCGCGTTACGCCTAAATGCAAATGAAGCGCAATCGCGCGCGTGCATACCGATCCTGAAAGCTTCTACCAAGAAGATACTGCACTGCCCTGGGGAATAGATGGCTCGGTGTGCGAAGTTGAACTTCTATAGATTTCATTACCCACGTAATCTACGTCATTTTCACCTCAATCATCTCGAGCATCTCGACGCCTGGCGTCGTCGCCCGTCCCTGAGATTGATCCTACTTGGATTTGACGCGGCACGCACTCCTATGCGTATATACGTTACTTCCTGCCATTATGGATTTTCTTGCTTAATATGAAATCTAATAAAGCCCTAGAGAGTTAATAGAGCCTGGGAGATTGTCGTATACAGTAAATTGATGAGAATGAGATTTCTGCACGAGTTTAATATTATTTATTAATTTACTTCGCCCCTCGACCTACGCTCAAGCCGTATACGAGTTTTATTGGAATTTGCATTTTTATTTGAACCCTGATGTATTTGAAAGGTCGAAGGATGGGGAGGTCAAAAGTCAAAAGTGATGGATAAATTAGTTATGGCTTAGTAGGAATTTGTTTATCGTATATATACATATTGATATTGATTTAATTCATATTTTTTTTAAAAAGCAAAAAGATCTATTTGCCAATCAATACTGGCTCTTAGATAAGAATTACAGGATGAACTGGTAAATCTGTTGTTAATCGTTTAGATTCTTCCTCTGAGTATATTTCTCTTTGTGACGTCATTTTGTCATAAATTTTCAATAGTATTGTTACGATCGTGATAAGCGTGGGTGACCTTTCATAAAAACTGCCCAAATAATATCATCCTGCTTCAAATATTATTCTTAGCTTTTTTCTTTCCTTTTTGGAGAAACTCTTTCGCTCGTTTTTCATGTTCCCTGCTTTCTTCTCGATAAGTCTCAACTTCAGAAGGGAAAAGAGAATTTTGCGTTATCAAGGGACTCTGCGAATAAACCTTGTAGGAGTCTTTGCAACCCTTGGTGCATTTCACCCCTGTTTTTCAGAAGTCTTCCAAATCCCTCTCCGTAATTGATAATTAATTCATAGCCTACAGCGATATGTCGAGAATACATTTTGAGAAATTTTTATATTTTCAAATTGTGACGTTGATTTATTTTTCTTGAAACGATGGGGTTTTTGAAATTTGAAAAATATTCAGGGGTAGAGTTACTCCAGCGTTGGAAAGTCGGCAATGGAGACAAAGTAGAGAATCTTCGAGTGTCTTAAAATAACGGAGACCTGCATTCGCTATTTGCAATTTGTAATTCGCGCTTCGTCTTAGTCAGTCTATTTTAAATTTATACTGTCAGATATTTACGAACTTCCTTGAGCCGTGAATATTTTACGCGATATTATTTCTTACCCGTTAGAATAATTATCGCGGATTCTGAATATCTCTCGAAAGGACTCGTAATTTTTCTTATGGATATATCTACGTGGAATTTCCTAGGTCTGAACGTACAACTGTCATTTATTATCTGTAGTCGCTTTTATCGTTCGCAGGTAAAAGCAGTTCAGCTAGATTAATCGTTCCCGAGTCTTCTTTCTTTTTTTAGTCGATCGTTTCAACGGATTAATTAACAAAGTTTTAATTAAAACCGATTGCCATGCAGTATATCATTACAGTAGTATAATACGGGGGTCTTGGACGCAGATTCCTGCAACGACATTTACCGACACTTCAAGAGCCTTCGATAAGGGACGTTACGTTCTGTTTCGTTCAATTCGATTTCAATCGATTGATAAGAAAATTGAGAAAATAAAAAAAATGTGTTACTGCAAGATACAAGATATCTTAACGATTTCCCGAATGATATAAAAATTACAAGGAACGTTTTCTCTACACACATTTTATTGCCAATATTGACAATCTACGTTGATTTATATCTTCGTTCAATTCGATCTGATTCGATTGAAAAGAAAATTGAGAAAATAAAAAAAATGTGTTACTGCAAGATACAAGATATCTCAACGATTACCCGAATGATATAAAAATTACAAGGAACGTTTTCTCTACACACATTTTATTGCCAATATTGAAAATCTACTTCATCTAATCCCTGGTCGTTACCATAAAAAAAAATGTCTCCCTCAGTCAATTCCTCTTTCCCTCACGACACTTTAATAACGATTTTCCCAGTAAATCATCCCCTCGTCATATTCCAGCAAACGACAACCCAGGCCTCATATTCGCCCTTTTATCCAACTAATAAGCTGCAAGCGTCAAACTCAGCCGGACAACCACCGTCCATTCAGACAAATCCACACCGAGTTGTTCACCGCACACAAAACTACATATCTCCAGGAACCGATTCCAGGACGAGTTTCCAGGTATCCAGAGGAGCCAGGATTTGCGCTCTTATTCGATTAAACGAAAACCCAGTGGGATTTTCCGGGATGAGATCCACGTAAATTGAATAAAAACAAATGGACCAGCTCTACGTGATTTCATGCTGGGGTCAAAAAGGGCTTTCAGGATTTAACTATTTTCCCCTTTCGCGCTCTTTACTTAAGAAACAGAAAAAAGGCGACTTGACCCACGACGCGCAGGAACATCCAGTTTGATACCTGAAGAAGTATCGTCGTTCCAGGCGTTAAGCAGAAATTGGAATAGCAAAGAAGCAAAAGTGAGTGGGCGAGAGAAAAGTTAGCGGAACGCTCTTTAGAGCCCTCGTGGAATTTTGCGAAAATTCGCGAAAGGCAGCAAACTCACTCGAGCGATAAACGTTACTGGGAAAGTGCCCTATTGTATCGTACGTTTATCTTCGTTCCACTTCGTCTCTCTCACTCTTTCACGCACTCCCATACCCTACCACGTGCACTTACTTCCCCACGGCCGTTTTTTTATTCCCCGGTAACACCCCTTTCTCACCTCCTGCCAGTAGTGCAATCTCCTAGCGATGGCTGCGCCATTTCCTAACTGTCACTCATACGAGTCCTCGATTTGCAAGTCGACGAGCCTTATGCATTTTACAGTTTTCCAATAACGGGAAATTCAAGCCCGATAGAGACACGCAGATTCATCTTTGTGATCTGCGTAAAAGGATTTGGTGGAGGGGAGGCTCCATTAATATATATTAACGATTTTCGAAATTACCTGTCCGAAAGGAACTTTCGATGTATCGATGATGCTCGCTCGAAAAGTCTATCGATTATTTCTTGAATAATTACGTAATCTGACGTATATATATGTATATATTTCTTGAGCTATTTCCAATTTCCCCCTTTATTTCTCATTCGCTCAGCCACCATTATTCCTCTCGTTACGGAAAATTACAGAGAGCCACGGAAAAATATATTCTCTCCGCTTTATAATTCAGCTGTCCGACGTAACTGTGTGCCGAGCATGTATCTTTATAAATGTCAGCATAAACTTGAAGATCGGCGCGGTCCGCATATTAACAACTTCATCTGCGCACTAGTAAGAGTAAAATTTTTTCTAGAAATTTTATTCCCCTGCAAATAATTCATCGCAATTATAAAAATCATTATCTCTCAAGCTTATCTTCGTTACGTTAGATGCAGATGTACACCGATATATCGAACCCGAGAAAAACACGAGAGAGTTAACACAGCGAAGAATATCTCTTGAACTTTTCTTTGATGCGATTTCGCAGTGAATTTGCCAAGAGAAACAAGAGTTCGTAGCAGCGGCTCCGGTAGGTTTACGTTGGGAAAGGAAAGAGAGGAAAAAGAAGAAGCAAAGAAACACGATAGTAAAATCTGTTTACAGTCGCGAGAAGACGAAGAAAAAAAAAGATCCGAAAGAGAGTAAAGAGAAGGATCCTGTGATCCGGAAGGGATGCTGCGCGAGGAAGCAATGAATTTTAGAGAAGAGAAACTAGGAACGAGCAGCATCGCGGAAGTGGAGAGTCTTGGGCATCTCTTATCAGACTCTTCCGAAGAAACCGGCGGCTACGCTATGTTAGACGAAGCAGAGAAATGCTAAGAGTCCTGGTGTCATCGTCACGCGAGCATCTCGTGATGATCAGATTTCGAGTACTAGGATCATGCTCGATGGCTCTTCAGCTTCCCAGCATCCCTCTTCCCTGTACCCAGTAGATCAGCCGATCCAGCTCTTCGTCCCTCTTTATCGCCTTCCGATCATCCGTCTGTTTCTTCATCTCTATTTTCATCTCTCCTTTCCGGTCTCCAGTCTCCACTTTGACCTCCTCCTAACTCTTCAGCATCCGTCCGCGACCTCTTAGGCGAAGTTCTGGACCACCGACCAACTGCTACATGGCGATGCTCGGAAATGCTATTAAGTCACAGTTATCTGGGTAATAACCTGAGCTGCAACTACCGTGTAATAGAGATCGTGACGAAGCGGACATTATCCCATGCCATTATTTAATAGCTGTCTTCCATAGGAGTTACCAACTCGTGGTGAAGACTAAATACCCACCCGTTATATCGGAGCGAATTGCAAAGCCAGTCCACAATAGGTCTTAGGATCGATTGTCGCTAAAATTTCAATATTGAAGTCTAGGTCGTAGACTCTCTCGTCTCTCTCTCTTGTACTCAAAAAATCGAATTGGAATTCCGTTCTAACGAGACTCCTCTAGACCTCAGCACTCTTGCTTCCCCTGAGCGTTCCCAATCTTTTGTCATTTTTCACCCTCGTCTTCACCCCTCTTCAGGTGCGCTACTACCTTACCTACCTATGTGCTCACTACCTAGCGTCGATGTTTTCTAGTTCTTCCAATCTCCTTCACGCTCCTGGGTGGAACCTCCCCGAGAGGGTCTCTCGACATCTTTCCACCCTCTACCTCATCGTCGCCGACCCATTGTATTCCGCAACTAAATATAACTCGCACAGTAGCTGCAGCAGATCGATGCGGACCTGTAGTTTCAATCAGCCTATCGCGCTTGGGTCTGCAAAGGGGTAGCAGGATCTCTGAAGTCCGATCTAGGAACTTCTAGGGATATTTAATGTCTATCGAAGGCTTGAAATTTCTTTGCAGGATCCTTTAAGGCACTTCGTAGTCCGATCGGACCGTTTCAGGAGTTCGAATAATTTAACGTGCTAATGACCATTTGTATCCGCTATTGAAAAAGGTGAAATGCCACTGGTACGATTCCTCTCGCATGGCAATTACGTAATTACGGCTGCACCGTAATTGCAGATGGCTATGACGTGTTTTACTCGATCTTGAAATCACTCGGCTTTGAAATTACTCCCGAGGATCGGCTATCGTTCATTCGCTCTTCCGAATTTCCAGTTCATTGGACACCTCATGGTAAATCTTCCGACGAGTAGAACTGATTGGTTATCGATTTATTGCAGCGACGTCGCCGTCTCGTCCAGTGTCAGAGAATGGCTGAGGTCTCCTGCCTTCGATGCTCGGCAATTCGAAGACGAGGAACTCCTCCTGATGCTCCAGACGATGTTCGTCGAGTTGGAACTGCCGCAAAAATTTAACATACCTCTGTCGACCCTGAGGAACTTCCTGTACGAGGTCTATAATAATTACAACGAGGTGCCGTTTCACAACTTCCGGCACTGCTTCTGCGTCGCGCAAATGGTAAGTTTCGCGTGGAATCGGCTTTATTTTAATAGCGAGCAGAGTCACGTGGTCCAGAGATGATTATGATCTTTGTTGCAGATGTACGCGATCGTCTGGGCCATCAACCTCCCGTCGAAGATCAGCGATCTGGAGGTCTTCGTTCTCATCGTCTCCTGCATCTGCCATGACCTCGATCATCCTGGCTATAACAATATTTACCAAATAAACGCACGTACCGAGCTGGCTTTACGTTATAACGATATCTCGCCTCTGGAGAATCATCACTGCTCCGTAGCATTTCGCATCCTGGAGGCACCCGAGTGCAATATCCTGGCCTTCTTGGACCCCATGACGTACAGGACTGTTCGCGAAGGAATCATCAGGTGCATCCTGGCTACGGATATGGCCAGGCATAACGAGATACTTGGACAATTTACAGACGCGGTGCCAGAATTCGATTATACGAATAAGGCACACATTAATCTGGTCAGTGACATCTTGCGCCGGATGAATTATTCATGATATCTCAGCTGTGGTTTCATTTATTAACTCATTCATCTCTCGTTCTTCTGTTTAGCTCTCCATGATCCTGATCAAGGTAGCCGACATTAGCAACGAGGCTAGACCGATGGACGTGGCTGAACCGTGGCTCGATAGGCTTCTTCAAGAATTCTTTAAACAGAGCGACGCTGAGAAACTCGAGGGACTTCCGGTGACGCCATTCATGGATCGAGATAAGGTCACCAAGCCGTCATCCCAGTGCAGCTTTATTGGACTCGTTCTTCTGCCACTCTTCGAGGCGCTCGGCGAACTTTTTCCAGAACTTCAGGTAACTTCGTATAACTTGGCTCTAAGTGAATTATCTTGGTTAGACCAGTGAAGTAGCTTCTAGGGTAGAAATAGAATTATTATCGAGGGAATAGAGATTTTTCAGAGTCTTCTTATTTCAGGAACTGATCGTCCAGCCTGTGAAATATGCTTTGGAGTACTATAGACGATTGAACGAAGCGGCAAAGGACGAGCGACATCATAGAAAAAGTATAATAGATTTAGGTGAGTCGGCGCAGTCGGGAATTTCTGGTTCTGGTCCATGCGTCGTTAAATCGACCTCGTCTCACAGCATGCGCTCCAAGAGATCAGGTGGTACTATTTACTCGCGATCTCGATCGATAGAGGAAGATACTGAGAATTTAACGATAGAGGAGATTGAGAACATTGAGAGTTCGGATCCAGAGACAGCTACCGAGGTCGAGATCAGTGAGAAGACTCTGAAGTTCAAAATCTCGACGGAAGGGACGGTCAGTGGTCGCAAGAGTTATCCTGGCAGTAGGAAAGGCAGCAGGGAGAAGTCGTCCTTGGATTATCACAACCATGATCTAGCCAGAGCCGTAAGGGAACATGAGCGCGAAAGGCGACGTAGTCGTGGTGAAAATTTCAGCAGCGACATGAGTTCACCGGTCAGCGCCAGGTCGGGCGACGAGCCCAAAATCCTGGAGGAGCTCGAGAAGGATGAGATTGTTTTTTTAGAAACAACGATCAATCAGGACAGATCGGAAGGAAACGGTAAACTCGTGGCGCAGTCGCCGAAAAATAACATTGACAGAAGTATCGTCGTTAACGAAGAGGACAACAAGTTGAACGTCATGAAGGAGAGCATCCGGTGCTCCTGCGAGGAACGGGAGAAAGTTCTCGTGAACAATCACAAGTCTCTTCTATCCCGCCTGAGGAATTTTACTGATCGATTGAGCATCAGTTTCGACTCAAAAGAGTCACCGAGTCTGAAGCAGACGAAGCATCCTACAAAGAATCTGAACAAGAGCAACTCCGTTAGCAGCAGCTCCTCCAAGCACAACGTCTCCATTTGCAAGCGCTGCAACCTGGTCAAGATGAATAAAGAGCACGAAGCTACGGTTGAGATGTCCAGTGTTGACAAAAGAGCCATGACATTACCCAAGGCGAAGAAGTCTCAGGACTCTAAGAACAAGAGCTGGCGAACGGTGTTCGCTAAGGAGAAGAGGCCGTCCGCTTCCTTGGAGGCGCTTCCGGCCACTGACACGGACACTCCTGCGCTCGGTAAACACAAGAGAAACTTTTCGAATCCTGAGGGTAAGATGATGGTCGCTAAGGCTCAGGGTCCAAAGGAGCAAAAGCCGATGATATTCACCGATTTCAAGGAAATAGACGTGCGAGCCAAGCCGGAAATCATCGTCAATCCCAGCAGCAGCTCCACCATCATAGACCAGGACATCGGTAAGGTAGAGATCAGACGGAGCTCGGCGAGCATGGAGGATATATCCAAGATAACCAAGCAAAACGAAACGACCCTCCTTGGCTCACTGGAGGACAAGAAGACGGACGAACTTCAGATCACTGGCTCCCTCGATTCCATGCTTTACAAAGAATCCAGCAAGTCCTCGAAGAAGCCCATATGCTTCTCTTCTCCAGGAACGTCCAAAAAATGCTCCACTGGTATCTTCTCCAGAATCAAGTCCGGGATGAGCATCGACAGCACCCGGAGCAACAGTGGCTCTCTCCACGAGCAGATTCCACCTTCTTCAGCACCACCTGCCCAGACCGGATGGATATCATCCTTGACCGCTAGTTTCAGACCAAAAAGGCAACAGAGCGAGCTGCCGTCCTCACCACAGCGTTCCCATTGTCCCAGTCAGGACGACCTCAAGTGATACGTTCTTGCGATCGGCAGTAAAACCAGGCGATCGACCATTATGCCCAGCTGCTTCGGCCGTCGACCATTTTCTCAATAACAACTAGTCGAACAAACGTTCTCGTCAAAATACATTGCGTTTCTAACCGAGGGATTTCCTTTCGTTCCTCGATGACTGAGCTAACACCGCCATTACATCCTACGTCATCTTCTCTTTCTTTTTTTTCTCAAATTTCAAAGCTCAATCCCTCTGCCAATTAATTTCTATTCAATTTTACTCAAACTGTTTTTGCTCCAATTTTTAATTTTCAAATTTCGCAAGACTTCCTTACCTACCGTCGAATATATCAAAGAATAATTAATCTCAAAAAATGGATAAAGATTATACCGTGTTACTAACCCTTAATCAGCGAGGTGGGTCTGTGAGACCCACACTAAATATTACGACCTTTATACCGAATACGAAACGTAGAATAATACCTTGCATTTTTGCTACCTTCTTTCAATACTTATCTGTCAAAATGCTAAAAACATTCAGTTGACGTTCACCATCGTAAGCGTTAGTATCGAATTTTTTGTTGAAAAACTACTGAGAAGCTTAGACATTCTATAGTGTAACTTTTTCTTTCGCCTTTCTGTTTAAGGGTTAAAGTAACCGGTCACTAGTGTAGGTTTTCTGCCGATTCGAAACGTTTTTTGGGTCGTCTGTTTAAAAAGCCCCTTGGCTGCTCGGCCAGGGAAGAAGAACTTTAGGATGATAAACTATTTTATTTATTGTCTAACTAACGCGTAGCCTAATGATTAATCATTAATGTTGTTCGTTATATATGCAATGTATACACCGTATAGATATAGCTATACTCCTCTGAGATCCGAGTTAAGAAAGAGACGTACGCATGCGCGCGCCTGTACGTATACATATACATAGATATACATACAACATCTTTACATTATAGAGACACACACACAAACACACATATATATAAATTATATATACATATAGCTGCCATACGAGAAAATCCAAAAAAGTGTCACTGTTTTTGAATGTCGCGAAAAGAGAAAAAATAATTTAATTAGGGTGTTACTATATTGACTCTGTCAACGTAGCGGCCGTGTTGAAAAATTCAGCCAATGTCTTCGATGACGAATGATTGTTAAATAATCGTCGCGCACACCTTTTACGATTAGTTCTCTATGATATTGCGCTTTCATTTTTAGATGTTTATATTTTTATACTCCAGCAATGTGTCTATACGGCGATTGAACCGCATGTATTGTTGAACTCTAGTCTTACGTTATTATCTTCGTATCCAGCATTGTTATAGATACTGTCGTCTTCTTTTACTTACTTCTTCGACTTCATCTTCTTCTTCTAGTTTCCTTATCAGTGTTCTTGGTCTTTCACTTTTTAACCCTTCACACGACTCTCGACTCGCGTTCTTTATAAGAAATTTAAATTAAAATTAAAACAAAGAGTACACGTACTCGATAACAAATTAGAATTATTAAAATTTTTATTTGTCATTATTCATTTTCTCATCGACAAGAGAATCGCACTTGCGAATGCATTTATGTACGTATATGCATATATTGAAAATTAAAATTAAGAAATTCTTGTGACGTCATCGTTCATCCGTGCGAACGAACGCGCTACTGTGTGAATGTATCTTTACGTACCTTATTAATTAAAAGAAAACAGCGTGGCTCGTTAACGGGTATACTCGGAAGTGTATTTTCGGGTTATTAGACCAAATTTGGAAAATCGCCAAAAATAATATATTTATTATTCCTGACGATAACGTGCGTCAGGCATTGATGATGATATTTTTAAAAATTGACAGTGACGCTGTGGTGAGATTTTTTCTCAATTTTATGGAAAATAAAAAAAAAGAAACATGAATCCCAACTTCCGAGTCGAACTGGTGAGAGTCGATTATAAAAGATTATTGTGAAACAAACTTTAACTATGGACAAAATCATCGCGTGGTGAATTTCCGTACGCGGTATTTTTTTTGTCATCTTTTTTCGAATCCGACGCGAAATCAAAAAAGCTCCATGAAACACTATTCTCTTTAAAGAGACTACCTGTGCCTGATCTCTGTCGTTATTTATTATTTTTTTTGTCTCTGACCAACTTTACTCCAAGGATAAGTGGGAGCACTGGAATTGAGAGATACTCTTTCGAAATTCGCGGCAAATATAAGAGTGAATGAAAAAATATAAAGAGAGAAAATAAAAAATTACGCGGGTCCACCTTTTTATCGATACATGATCAATGCGCCGTCAAAAGACAATCGTTCTCTTATATTCACTTTTTTTAAAAAACTTATCAACCGACCAGTCAAAGTTCCGATCGTACCAATAGAAGGCCTTCCTGCGTTTGATCTAGACGATCGTTAACAATGATCGACGCGTTAAGAAAAAAAAAATTCAAAATGACAAATAAGTCAATTGAATACTGAAACTTTGAAAAATCTCGAAAGAGTGTCTTGCAAGTATGGCGATAACTACGAGCCGAGGAAGTGGAAAAAAAAACAAAGAAAGAAACAACAAAAAAGTAAAGAAACGAAAGATAAATAAAAAAAGCCTCTGCAATCGTTCTCGCGATCAACAACAATATATACTGTCAATTGATTATTTATTCGCGCTAACATTGTTCAACGTCGGTCAATTAACATGAGTCAAGTCGTGATGCATTTCTTTTCTCGAAGGATAAGAACTTCGTGATATTGTATAGTAAATATATAGAGACAAATCTTGTGATTTGTACGAGAGCGATAGAGAAAGAGAAAAGTAATCAAAAAAAATAAAAATAATCTTTTCTCCCCCTACTTGACCCTCCTGACCCTTCGGGCTCGTCTCCTTCTTATCCATCCAATCCTCAACTTCGACCCTCGCCGTCTTCTGGTATTTTTGGTTCTCCTACGCGCACACATTGACTCTCTGTTTAAACCACAGGATTACACTGCATAGGATTAATCGAGAACCCTAATGGTAAATCCTTAACTAGGTAGAATCGCAGATCGAAGGTTTACCTGACGCAGGAGGGGCTTAAAAAAATGACTATGCTCGCGGGCGAGTGATGATCGATATTAATTGTAAATTTATCGTAGGATTCTATATGGAAATTTAAAAAGAACTAAGGGAAATTACAGGTACGTCGCTCTTCGGTGCTGGCAATTATCACCACGTCATACGCCATAGTTACCATCGGCATATATACATATATAATTATACAGATGGTATATGCGATCTATGAGAAATCATTAAATCAACTTTTTTTTTCTAATTAACGCTATAAAAGTATATGTATAATTATTGGAAAAAGAAAGAAAGAAAACTCTATATGGTCCTCCGTAAATCGCGCAGGTGACTTTACCTTTTGTCACTGACATTTACTATGGGGACTTCTACGTAATCATCTAATTAGAGCGATTCTTGGAAATTGAAGTTAATTGAAAAAAAAATAGAGAGATATATATATATGTAACGTTACGCGGGTAATTAAATAATCCCTGAGTGGAATTATAAATGATGCAGCGACAGTTGTACCAACTAACATATCCTAGAAAACATGTCGACTCGGAGTGACAACTCTTAGACTCCAAATGAGGATAATTAAAAATTAAACCGATTGATATATGTGTCTGTGGTTTATCTATAGTATTTATGATGCGCGTATTAAACATGGAAGATATTGCCAACACTGAATTTGATATACGTGATGCGTGATAACGCCGTCGATCGCTTTCATATCCATCAACGTCCCGTTTAGCATGACGGATGTGTCCTATACCGTCATGGTGATAACTAATGCATTAATGGATATCGCGAACACAATATGTAACACGTAGGGAATTGTAATGACGATCGTTTTAGGAATCGTCGATTGAGCGTCAATCCTTTTTTGTAAATAAAAATAAGTCATTCAAATAAAGATATACGTCATCGTATGAATGATTTAGAATTATTCGCTAATTACCGATAAGCGACTTATTTCAGAAATACCTACATACATTTTTTTTACATTATTCAGTGGAAAGAGCGTTTTTGAAAAAAGAATAATTTACGTTGTTATCATACCTGCTCGAATTTGTTTCCGTTCAAATTGTATTAGAAAGTGGAACAACATGTTTTTCTGCATCATTGTAGTCGGTCGTGACGAGTTATGACGAAGAACTTTACACGATCGTTATGCAATTTTATGATCGATCGAATAATTACTATTTACGATTGGTTGGATCGAATGATATACAGTGTTTACATAATACGCGAATAAAATATTTCATCAGCTTGATGATTTTTATAAACATTCGTAAAGAGAATCGATTATCGGTCAATACACGATGATTAAGGTAAAACTTAAAATTTATATTCTTGTGCATTGACGATTTGATTTGATGAATTTTTCATTTAATTATCTTGATTTCTTTTTTTCATTCGCATTATCATCATGGTAATAGTTTTATTGCAGTTTTATTTAATGAAAACTTGATTTCATATTGCGTTCGGCGTGCAAAGATTGCTTGACCAATTTGTGGAATTTATTATCTCGGTATTTTTCAAGACTATATCTTGCAAGATGAATTATCAATTAATATTAATTTTTTATTTGATAAGCAACATTTTCCTTGATGAATATTTAATTGAGAAATCATTTAATATTCATTGATGGCTATGAAATGCATCATTTGCAATATGACAGGTTAACGTTGCAATTTCACAATTTTTCCTTGTGTCTCTACAAGGAGGCATCAGTCGCAATTAAAGACACAGAAATTCAAATTACTTTAGTCTCATTTCATTAGTTATAAATGAAAGATTTTTTTTAATAGGAAATTATTATTTATTACACGATTGAACGTATGTTTTCAAGTAATCCTCAGGTAAGTATATACTTATATTAACGTAATCACAAGTCTTGACGCAAATTCCCTAACTGTAGAATCAATAAATGGGAAAGATAAGGAAAATGTATGAAATAAGTATAATTTCGTCCTTAACCAGCTACGGTCATTAATTTCTTAATTTTCAAGGTTATCCCGCCTTCAGCAGCAATGATCAACGCTTTCTTATTAAATATCATAGGAACTTTAGTTTTGTCACAGGCTGATATCTCGTATTTGGAAAGTATCTTCATAAGACCCAATTTCGTTTGCAAAAGTCCAAATCGAAGACCTATAAAATAAAAGAATTCAAATTAGTATTGATTAAATTTTTTTTTAAATCTCAAACTGAACAATTTCCCAAAGCTGCTACGTACCAATGCAATTATGAGGACCCTCCCCAAAAGGCATATAAACACAAGGGGGTATATTTTTCTTGTTCTCTTCGGAAAATCGTTCGGGATCAAATTTCTCTGGGTCTGGAAAATATTGCGGATCGTAATGAAGTCCTTGCAGGGGTATATAAACGGGTGTTCCTTTCTCCACGATCAAGTCAGTTCCAGGCAATTTGTAATCCGTGTTGGTTTCACGATCCAAAAATGGCAGTGGCGGATATTTCCTTAAAGTTTCCGACACTACCATACTTAGGTAAGGAAGATTTGTAACCTAAAAGTTATTTCAGGTTCGAGTCCGTGCTTAATATTTCACGAGTAAGATATAACCTCATATAAGTTAAAGAAATACCATATCGTAAGTAAGTTCGTCATTCTTATTTTCCAAGGCTTCCAGAATTTCAACCCGTAGCTTCCTTTGTATTTCAGGCTGCAGTGCAAGTTCGTAAAGCGCGAACGACATTGCCGACGAAGAAGTTTCGGATCCGCCGGTAAAGAAAATTGCTGCCTGAGCGACCAAATTGTCACCGTCAAATCCTGCAAGGTTATGCACCAATGAGATACGTATTGTTGACGCCTTACGTCTTCTTAATCATACAATTTGTAGAATTCCGATGCATATGAATGACTAAGCAGTCTCACACGTTTTTAACGTACAGATTTCATTATCTTTTATAAGAAAATAACAGTCTGTGTATCTTCACGGCGTAATCTATTGCAACATTACACAAGTGCATATAAATGTGTAGACTTACTGAATTCCTTGTTCTCGCCATTTATCGTCTGCTCCCTGAGGTCGATAAGAAGGTCGATAAGGTCATTCCTTTTGACGCCAGACTTGACTCGCTCATCGATCGTATCCCAGAATGCTCTTCTAAGAAACTCGGTGCTTTCCTTACTAAAGAACTTAAATCCAAGTGGATCGACCATTTTTGGCGCAAAAAAGGTGCAGGCCAACTCCATACCGCGTCTCCAATTAAAGTCAAATATTTTGCGTCCACAAGCTCGAAATTCGGCGTCTGGATTATTCAGGGAATTTACTCTGAGCCCATAAGCCGTTACTCCAATAAGGTCAGTGGTGTACATTGCACACAGATTCTTCATCTCCATTTCACGACCCGTGCCTTTCAAAAATTTTCAGTCAGTATTTTATTTATTTATCTCTAATCAGTATCAATGACCATTCAAGCATACGTACTGTCAATACCAAGAGAGTCCAAATAAGTGTCGAGATCCTTGTTGACGGCGAGCATAAGCTCAAACATTCTTTTAATCTTGCCAGATGTGAAGAACGGCGTGAGTTTAGCCCTAAGGAATTTCCAGGCTGGATTCTTGATGGTAAATAAATTCGCATTGCCCAGGATGTCTTTTTTCCCAGTGCTTGTGAATCTGTCATGAAAGTAGTTGAAGTCCTTGATCAGAACGTTCTTGATGAGCTCAGGATCACGCAGCATCAGAAAAGGCTGGTCCAGTATATAGAAACCCATGTATCTAAGTCCTTTGGAATTATCGTAGCAATCCTTGATAAAGTCCTTGGCCGATTTCCGGAAGAAGAGGCACTCCCCGAAATTACCGAGGAATGGAACCGGCTTGAATTCCAGAACTCCGCGTTTTTTCCAATAATTAAATTTCCTCGTCATGTAAAGGTAACAGACAGCGGCTATTGAAAACATCAGCACGAGACCATCGCCGATCCAATGTCCCGTTAAGGCTCCCATTTTCTTTTTAATATAAAAGTTTTTTTATAATAAAAAATTATTGCTATTAGTATATCTCAGAGCTTTATTTTGAATCACTTGATTATCGATAATTAATTCCCTTTTGAAATTTACAAATTGGCCGATGCTACGAAACTGTGCCAAGAATAAATCAAAATGGCGTAGTATTCTGATTGCTCGATCATATATTGACTCGCTTCTCTTCCCTTTCTCCTTCATTAATTATATGGATATGCATATTTTTTATATCTACTGACTACATTATTATTATACCTCTTGGCATTGCCCTGACTTGCAAATAAACAATCTTTCAGTTAATGATAGTAGTATCACGTACGTCCTAGTTCACTTGGTTGAGTTTGAACGTAGCGGAATTCTTATACAACGTATCAGACATGATCTTCCAGGAGAGGCGGTGCTGCTGCAATATGATTTACAGCGACGATTAGTGGGTGTCATATTTCCTGATACATCGGGAGACAGAAGCCGCCTTATGAATAATTATGTATTTAATTTTGTCAAAAATCAATCAATACCGACATTATCACCTCACGTAGTGTCTGAATATAAAATTGTATTCTTAATAAATTATAAAAATTTGATATATAATTTTTATAATCTTGTCACTTTACAATTTTGAAAAAATATATATTTTCTCTTTCTCCATCAAAATATTTTTTATATACTTAAAGTAAAATATAAGATAACAGTAGAAAACGCAGTTTCTACGCGACACGTGCACATGTGGGACAAATATGATTGTTGATAAAAGATAAAAACATCATTTATCAGCCTTGATATAATTTGAGCTGAAAAATCTATAAGTGCTGATAACAACAATGCAATAAAAAAATTTGAGTATCAGCAAGTTCGGTCATTAGATAACAATCGAGCTTCTAGTTTGGCGTATTCGAAGAAATATTGATTGATTGAAATTTTCAGCAATACGAAATATCGATTGATGCATTTTTCAGCAGTACGTCTTACAAAGCTTAAAGTTATCCTCAACCTAACCTCTTGTCACTTGTGTCCCGTTAAAACATGCGTTAAAGCATATGTATTTGCAGTTGCACCTGGTGCAGCTGATGCATTTTATGCAATTTGACAGATAGAGTCACGTGAGCGTACACGGGTTCGTAAAAAGAGATGAAATTTTGGGAATATCAAAATTACAGCGTAGTAATCGACTAACAGTGGCAGTTTAAACGTTTCATGGTAAACAAGTCTTTAAATTCGTAAAGCTGGTATTTAACCTTCGTTTTTGCACGATTCCTTCGAACCTGCACGAAATAAAATTTCGTTGCTGTAATTATTTCTCATTATCCGGCATTACGGTTATGTCGGGCTCTCGCGCCACCGCTTCCGGTACACTGCTTTAATTCTTTAATTACAAATAATTAAAGTATACCATATATAGGTCGGATCGTTATTATCAATTGAACAAGCGGAGCCAAAGTTAAATTGTAAAAAAGATTTATAAAAAAATATTACAAATAAACCAATACCGCATATATGTTATTTCCAAAATTTTCAGCTGTTCGCGATTAATATAATTCGTTCGCCAGGTTCTGCTAGGTAGTATGTAATATCAAGACGTGGACCCCCAGGATGGTCACCCATGACCGGTGCTTTCCATCTCAGTGGGTCCTTTTGATCACCCATGATCGGTGTTACATTTTTTAAGATGATTAAAATAAGATGATCATGATCGACTTAAAAATTTGGGGTCAATATTATCACCAGCGAGATAAACGCACAATTGATAAGGATATAATCTTATTTAATTATATAATTTAATATTTTATCATTGAATATTTAGAGTTATAAAAATTCTAATGTGGCCCCAGGGCAGAACAAAAAATTTGTCTGATAGTCAATGTATTAAAAAATTCTCATTTCATTTTTTTCGTTACGTCACAACTAGTTAATGCTTTTTTTTGTTTTTCATTGTACGTAAACACTTTGTCGTTATCATTCGAAATTAAAGATCGTTAACGATTTCCGTGATTGATGTTCGTGTTGCCATTTCTGAGAGCGCACAGTCGTACCAACTGGCTATTATTTGTTACAAATTTTACTTCCTGGGGCCACTTATTATGCTACACAGTCATTATTGCCAACTGCGACACGCAGGTCTCTTTAATAATACACTGCTTCGTGCAATTCATGATTTGAACTGGACCGCAGCCCTTACGTATTTGTACATTACATTAACAGAGCATTTGGTATAAGGTATCCTGATTTTTGATAATGTAGTTTTGAAAAGTTAAAAATTTATAAAAATTTTTTATCCAACCTCACCTTAATAATCTCTCCTGATAGAAAGCAGTTTTGTTCGATTGTAAAATAAAAATATTTCAATTATTTAATTCACAACAATCACATTGCATGTTAATTTAATATACCATACTTTATTGCTTTTAATTGTTTTTACGTGATTTTAAAGCGTGGGTGAGGTAAATAAAATCAACTTTGTAATATATTCATATACGCATGTACGTTTATTTATGCTGTCAGCCACTTTGTCTCGTAGACTATTCTTGCGTAAGAATCATAATATTCTTAATGATGATTCAAAGCTTTACTCAATTATCCTTTATTGCGTACTACTGCTGATATATGTATATATGGTTGACAACTACCTGTCCGATATACCTGAGGAGGATTTAATCAAATACAATATTAATTATATTTTTTGAACACAATGTAGGAATTTCCAAGAATTTTTACATTTTCATGAATCTTAATCTCACATAATACTGCTTTACCCTATGAAATGCGTTAGGAAATTTACTGTGAAAACAGGCAGCGCCTAGATTGGTGGGAAGTAAAATAGCAGCATATCAGTCGGTAACGTTTTAGTTGCGACTAGCGGCCGTTTCTATGCTCGGTCGGCACTGAGAAAGTATCTATCGATAATAGTTAGTTCTCTCGATAAATTATCTTACTACGATTGAAATACTATCGATATGAAAGTTTCGAAAGATGTTGATAGATGACAGGCACGAGGATATTTTATGAAAAAAAAAGCAATACGAACTCAATGAATGTTTATGTACGTATATTCATGTTTTATGAACATCTGTAGAAAGTTGATTGGAAAATAATAAAAGAATTTTAAACTGTAATCACTTGCCGTTAAGTAGAATTGATAGACTTGATTGTCCAATTAAACGTGATTTACCAAAGGCTCTTATTCCGTTCTTTAAATCCTTCAAACGGTGTCTCTAACAATATCCTCGAGGGGTTTAATAAATTCTATACTCAAGTCCTCACGCGAGAGAACGAAATTCCACCCATTGGAAAGAAAACCGCTATAGGTATAAAGGAGCGGGATAGGAATTTTGAAAAATGGAGAAAATTGGTGAAATTATTTTAAAAAAACTTTAAGCATTTTATAAATTGATTCAAATTTTTCTATACGATCCAACCAGATTATACGATCATCGAGGATGATTCGATAAGACAATTTTGCATTGATTACACAAAAAATATTGTCCATATAAAACGTATCATCTCCATCTAATATATCCAACCAAACGAATTGATCGCAAAAGATTTTCTAAAAATATTTTATCAGCTAATAAATGATACTCGTCAAATAATGACTCTTGAAGTATCACTTATCACATATGTATCCTGTATATACATATATTTATAATTCACCCCTAAAAACACATAATATACTAAAAGCTATATGTTCATCCGGAAGCGGAACCCACTTGGAATTCCCCTTCTCCCGCTGGATCAGGATCAGGAGAGGATATGTGAGCGATGTTTAATGCATATACCAGAACGAAGGAACGTGGAACCAGGAGCAAGGGAGTGAAGAAATCAGGAACGAGAAAGATGGTCCAGGGGTTGAAGAGATAAAAGACACAAGAAAAAATTAGGGTTGATGATGATGCCACCAAAATAGGTCTGTTTTGACATCTAATCCATGAACTGTTTATATTTATCATCAGACCGGAAGTCCCTATAAATACCGTACCCGTTGTAAGAAACTGATAGCAGAATTGGCCCAGCTGATATCTTGATAAGATTAAGAAGGTTTTTATGGGAAAATTGTTCCTTAAGGATGATCCCTTGTTGGTCCTGCGGTGCCCATTGAGAAACGAGCGGCGTTCACGTAGTTGCGCAAGGAATAAGGGCAGAGAGGGTGGCCAACGGTACAGGGCAAAGGGTGGGATAAGTGTCAGAAGGGAAGAAGGGAAATCACTATTAGGTTAGATTACCGCAGGGGGCGGATCGCAGTTGGAAATTACACCAGACCAATACCTGCTTCTAGCACGATTCTATCTATACGTGCCCCCGGCGGATGGATGGACGGGGGGCGAGGTGGGGGCAGGTAGGGAACAGAGGGTTGATGAAACCGGAACCGTAAGAGCCGCGAATTTGGATTCCTCTGGTTAAATTGCGGCGAGTTCGAAACTGGCCGAATGAACTTTCCACGTGAAAAATTCGCGACGGCTTTCCTCGTCTGTATTTGCCAACTGAGACTCAACTGGGACGCAGCTGGTCCCCGCCCCCCTTTATTTTCTTTATTTTCGTTCCTTTTCTTTCCTTTCTTGGCCCTTTTTTTTCTACCGTTACTCCGCTCCGTTCCTTCTCTCGGCTCGTTCTCTGGACTCCATAAAAAATTTCCGATCTCAAACCAATCGATGGAGAAGAGCAATGGCGACCACTGCTTAAAGATTCCACGTATCGACTTTACACTGCTCCATCCTCCAGACGATGGACCAATTGTCTCTGGCCGAGTGAAACGTCTGCTGTTCTTTTGAATTATTTGATAAGGGAGCAAAGTGGGTTGCAAACGACCCTTTATAGAATGCTGCTTCAATCTTCTCCTTTGTCTGGCAGTTATGGACGCGTGACGTCGCGACGCCACGTAACGTATTGCATCGGCATTAATGTACACGTAATACGTCACAGTACAGCTGACCCTTCTCAAGCTTATTACGACGGCGTAGCGAGGCCCTTAGAATTTCGGTTCTTTCGTTTTTTCGGACGGAAGTCGGTCAGAGAAACGAAACAGTAAAAATACGCGAGAGCTCGAGAGAGAGAGAGAGAGAGAGAGAGAGAGAGAAGGAAAGACAGGGAGAGGGTGAGAAAGAAAGGGGGAAGAGAAAAGATAAAAAAAGAAACGTCCACTAGCCCTTTGGATATCTTCCAGGCAACTGAGTTGAATTACCGTGCAACGAATAAAGTTTCGCTTTCCGGGCCGGGAGCCGCGACGGGTCCTATGCGGACGTTCCATTTGAATTTCAAAAGACACACCCGTTAAACATTCTTTGTCAAATTAAAAGATACCGCTCACCTTCGCTCTATATACGTACCTATATTTTTTGTTACCTTTTACACTCTCCGAAAGACTCAGTGCTGACCGAAGGTATCTTTTTTTTCTTTCAGGCTGTCAAACCGAGTGAACGCGTGTCTATCACATTTTCACGAGACACGTTTATTTCTAGATTCGTGATTTTCTTTCGAATTCGATAAAAAAAAAGGATCTTCAGTCTAAATTTATTGAAGTAATAGAAATCATCGAGCAAAGAGTTCGCTTGAGACTCGGTATCGTTAGGTTAGGTTTCTAGATAACCTCGATATCTTGGGAATTTTATTCGTTCCCTGTTCTATAGAACGGTGACCCTCGTGATATAATGGCTACTGTACTGGGCCATTATTTCGGAAGTAACGTCCATGAGATACGAGTATAAAACTGAGCTTTACACATACTAAAGCATCCCTTGCGACATGTATCTAATTTCTTATTGTCCGATTTCATAGGTCGTTGTGTTCATTTTCCTTTTGGTAGATACTTCTTTTTTTTGCGTCCACGATCCGTTTGCCCCGAAGGGGTCACTCCATGGCTCATGACTGACCATCCTGCCGGAGGTAAGGGGGTCGCCACGGGATTTATAACAGAAAATACACGCAATAAAATATGTAGTGCACCTTGAGGGAGCCCGGGCGCCGCTCTTTCGTGCCGTAGCCATTTAAATATCTTCTTGATTTAAATATTATCTTGTAAGGGGTGGGTTTAATGCATTTATAATTGTATACGGGGGGCGGACCAGGTCATCGGTCGGACATCACTGACCCCTTCGATGACCTGAACTCTGTCCAAGAATAACCCTACCTTGCACTTCGCGTCCCGGTTGACCGGCAGTTGAAGCCACGGGCCTTACCGGTTTTCCGCACTCACTCCGCTTTCTTCCCTTTCACCCCTTTCTCTTAAATCTTTTTACCCTTACGATTTTTCAACCCCCTTCGACTCTCAGGGTGGTCCTTTGTTACCGCTGCGCTTAACGCACTCGATTCCCAGTCCTCGTACGTATGAGCTTGCTCACTAAATTTTCTTAACCTATTTATGGGCCGAATCAATCTGGCCATGTTAATATTTTTTTTCTTTTTTTTTTTTCAAAATCCTCTTCATCAATTATTTCCATCTCGTATTCTTTGTCTTATTTATTTTTCACGAACGCTATACAATTTCTTAGTCAAGCCGATCGCCCAGAGTGTCAAGGGTGAAAATTCGCAATTCTGCCGGATGATGAAAATTTCCAGCTCGTCGACCCTCGACGCCAGGGATGCGTGGATACGCGAATACGTTACGTGGCCGCCGAAGCGTTTTAATTCGGAGAGACGTTGCAATATAACGGTTAAAAGGAAATTAAAAGGCAACCCTTGGCCATGGATGCCTGTGGACGGATGGCTGACTGGTCGCTGCTGCTACCATGCGGCCTGAGGTCTTCCGTGCCCTGGTCCCTTCTAATTGTTTGGGAGGCCTCTGCGTACGTATGTGCCATATATTATGTATTACATATGAATTCGCGATGTCCGTACGAAATGGTGGGGTTGGAAAGGGGGGCAGGGGGGGGGAGGGGGGAAGACACCCTTGCACCATTCCCTCACGTTATTATTCCTTGCGTCCAGCACGCTCGGCATTGTTCTTCTAATTTATGCTAAGGTGCCTCTGCCTAACTCTCATGCGCGTACATCACACTTGAATTATGGAGTCCGCCACACTAAATCTACCGACCTAATTGAATTATTGCCGAATTTCTACGAAGAAACGAATGGTCCTGGACAGTTGGACGACCCTCTTTCAGTTTGTGTGAAGGCTCCTTTAGTCATAGCTACGTATTCACCGAATCCCCAACCAATACCATGGCCTCGATATAAACGTATTTTTCAACCCTTTGAAAACTGAAATTTCGAAAAAAATTTGTCCATGTGATTTTTCTATTTTTTAAAGATAATTTTTATTCAAAAAGGACATCTGAAGTTGATTATTGAAAATGATCCTTTAGCACATTTATTGCCGAGCAAGCTCAGCGACCAAGATGGTATCGGTATGCGGGAAAGGGGTGACGAGGGGGGGCAGGGGGGGGCAGGGGGCGAATGGTCGTCGAGTATTATTAGTAGCAAGAGGATAGAAAGCTGGTGTGCCCAGGGCGATCCTTAAAGTCCTTAGCAGGACCCTGAATTAATATTCAAATCTGTATCAACCGCATGTACCCTATCTGGCAACGGACAACCATTGTAAAATTGGCATCGGCATCAGCACCCGGACCGTCATCCTCGTGAGGCCGTCGGCCCCGGCCACCTATGTCCTTGGATGTCCTGAAGGAACTTGGCCATCCGTTTGTCCCCACTTAAAGGACTTTCTCTAGTTCCCCAATGGTGGCCGCAATGCGTTATTGTGCATGAGACTTTTTTGCGCAATCGTAATGGAGACTCCTCCCGTATGGAGGAGCCATTGTCCAACGGTGGCTAATGCTTCCTAACCGTCCTACAGCTGACCCGATTATTTTTTTTATTTTTTCAAAGCCAGTCTAGTACGGATCCGACGTTTATATTTTTGAGTAAGAGTACATGGAAATGTACTGTCTTCTTTCTTTCTCTTTGCTTTCTTCCACTCTCCTTTTAACTCGAGTGGGTACTTTGCTCTCTTTGAATTCGCTTTCGCTCGAGCAACCCCTGTCCGATGGGCATGCGCCATTGTTCTGTTCTTTGGATTGGCCGTGACATTTTTTTCTCTCTTCGCATCAGTTGGTTATCTTGAAATTTTTTAAGAAAAATCTGAAAGATTTTCTCAATTTATTTTTTACTCCTCGAGAGGGCAGGCTTTGAGATTCTAATTACGAGTCCGAAAGGATCAGACTTCGTTTTAATAGGATCTTTGAGCCGATCGACTCAACCGCAGTCGAGTGGTTGTCGTTGACGGGATGAAATATCTCGTGAATACTTAGACCGACCTGTTTGCTATTCTCGTGGGATTTTATTTCGCGGTGTTTCCGTATAAATCGAAATCCGTTACGAATGGACCGGAATACCGAATTTCCACGGTTCTACCGTCAGGTCGCGTTACTTGATCCCGGAACAATATTTTCTAGGTAAAACGGAACCCTGCGTACGGGAATGCAGAACGAAAGACTAGCGAAAAAAAACTACCCTCCCTGTGCAAATATCATAGAGCGCCGTGTGTATTTATGGTGGAATTGCGGACAAATGACCACGCGTCTCTGTTCGCTCTACGTGGAATGGCGTCGGTCGCGCGCCGATGTACTAAGGAGAGAAGAAAAAAAAATCATCCCTTGTCCAGAAGGAAGTCAGGTTACAATTCCGTAAGACCAAGGAAAAAAAAATGTTAAAAAAATACCAGCAGAAGAAAGGCACCTCCATTGTGCATTTGAAAAGAAATCGTGAAATACGATCAGCTTTTAGTAAAATGAGACCAAAATATAGGGTATCAAAGTCCCTGCGCCCTGTCGGGGTACAAAGAATGCCCACGAAATGACCATTCAGTATTTTCCGATTTCGCATTGTGGTCGTGTTACGTGAAAAATGATCATCTCTTAATGCTACTAAGATCGTACAGGGAACGTTATTCGGGCATCATCCCTTACTCGTCTTTTCTATTTAATGTTTTTTTTATCTACCCTCTCTCTCATCTTTTTTACATTCTCTCCCCACTCTCCAGCGGCGGTTCGGTGACGCATAAATAAAAAAAAATTTACGTTTCCACGTCTCCATGTTAAATCCGTATCCCTCTTATGTTTACCAGAAAATCCGATATCGGGGAAACTGAAAATACTGATTTTCTTTTTTTTTTTGAGAAAAATGTAAAAATATCGATATCTTATTGAATTTTTATCTTTGTATATGCATATATAAAACTTGGTGTCTCGTTTAGGGTGCGTTTCAGGGACACTGTGAATAAGCCATTAAACTCGTTAGTAAAGGGTAATTAATTTTTTGACGCTCCAAAGTCTTGTCGCTCTTGCGACGCAACTGTCGCTCGAACGTCCGTCGTTCTGTTCGTCGTTTTATGGGTATTATATGTCTGCGGCTTAAGGTCGACCGTGTGTGTACGTTGGGACTCATTACTGGCGAACGAATGACAGGGAAGATCCAGAATTTTATAGGAGCGTTTAACTGGCGACCCCAGAACCCCGGAGGAACAATTTCTTTTAGCTTTACGTCATTCCTTGCGAAGAAGGATCGATCGATCGGCTGATCAAACGATCGAGCGATATCTTTTTCAATTAGAAAAAACGAACTTGTACGATGCGCACGCGTTTCTAACGGAGCGACAGAATCTCCAAACGAGTCGAGAAACAAAAACGAACCGTTCCTCAGTTCCAACGGCGCATAATTGCAGGGTGCAGCATCAAACTCCTTGGAAACCACCCCTAACGTCCAGTGGATTTCATTCACCGGATCCTCGATCTCTGCGTAATTTACAAAAAATTTTTAGAAATTTTTGGTATTTGAAGAGCAGTTATGGGAAAATAAAAATTTTAAAATCTAAGATTAATCATAGAATTTTTAGTAACCGATTAATATATTAACGATTCGCTACAAAATTCGCATAAACATTTTTCGCAAAAAATGTCACCCTCACCAATAATTATTAGCAAATCAGTATTAGCGTTCTACGAAGTTCAAAAAATCCGAACAATAAACAAGAATAAGAAAGCGAAAAAAAAGTCACGTAATCGAGATGAGAACCGCTTTAAGGAATCTCTTTTCACCTCGTCCCTCAACAACCTCTCCCCTCCCGCGCTCCCGCGTCCCGCGGCAGCTCAGAGGCCGAAAATTCTTTTTCTTCGAAATGCGCTTTTGGCCCTCTCTAACGGCATTAGAATTCCAGCCGACGTTTCTTCTCGTCCACCGGAGCCAACTTTTCCTTCGTCCTCAGCCAGAAAACTCGAAGGCTAATTGGTCGAGACAGAACAGTTCCAACGGAACGTTTGAGTTTCACCAGGGTAACGCACGAGCCTGGAACATCCAAAATCTGCCCTGATGAAGATTTATCACTCGGTCAGCCAGGACGTTCTTCGTTACCATGAAGCAGCGATCTTCCAGCTCCTAGGAAAATTCTTTAAGAGTTGAGTTTGCAACTCAGTTCCATAAGACGTTTGAAAATATTTAAGCCAACGACGTATGCGCGTCGGTTGTCCAAGTAAATCTGTGTCTTCTTTAAAGAAGGAGTAGGCAGAAGGGGAGATGAAATAAAAAATGGAATATTCGGTAAACACAAATAGTAGACAAAGGTAGACATCGGATCCCCATTGCATCTAGAGCCAAATTGATGGCCAAGTGTCACATTCAATAAACTTTTTTTTTTCGAGATATAATTACACCAAAGGGGCAGATGCAGCAGAAGATGCATCAGCATCCCTCCAGTCACCCCAGAGCTAGGATCTACCTTGCTGCGAAGTTGGTACGTCTCGATGCGTCCCACCCCTCGTTTCATCCCCCCATAGCACACCGGCAGAACAATCTTCCCTTTATAAGAGACATACGAAGCTATTCGAATCCTGGGAACCGTTTTTTCTCATCCTTCTTCAATTCTCCCTCCTATTCGCTCCATCAGTTCTCTTTCCCGCTTTCACCCTCTAATTCAACCTCCCTCCCTTACGTCCCGCCGTAACTCTGTGTCTTCGAGGTGTAATTATTTTCACAGCTTGGCCCTCCGCTCTGCACTTCCAGACAATGGCCTCTGCGTGGCTCCTTGTTATTTTAGCGAACGTTGCATCTGGCCAGAGGGACGTGATAAAGTTCTTATCGTGGGACTTAGAGTTATTATTAGAACGGATCGAAAAAAAAAAACGGGGATGAAAAAAAGTATTAAAAAATTATAGCCACGATAAGATTTAACCAAATAAATACGATACTGGTTAAACGGCGAGATTATTACTGGCTGAAATTACGAAACTCAATCTTATCAATTTGATCTACGAGTCGATAATCTTTGTATTTTATACGTAGAACTAAAAGGTATATATGTGTATACATGTAGGATGCTACGACTGATAAGAGAAAGAATGACAGTATACAGGGTCTGCTTGGACTGCAGGAATGAGTGAGCGCAACAAGTGTATTTTTTAGCGGCATCGACATGGACCAACAATCGCAAGGCAAGGGATGCTGCGCCATGGATGCTGTGCCAGGAGAGCCCAACAAAGTATGTTAATGTCGCTCATAAACCTCCGCAACAGGTTCATTTCTCTAAAGCGCACACCGCGGCGCGACTAACCACGAAAATCCGCGAAGAACTGCATCGCTCGTGAGTCTTGGCATTTGTCAGCGGGACACCTGAAAAATCTCGCGAATTTACGTATCGCATGTGGTCGCCAACGGCGCTATCCACCATTGCGGACCTCGTTCTACACAGATTTGCATTATTAATGGCGAACACGAAAACGTCCCGCGACAACTTCACGTAAGAGAATCACGTATCGCGTACGAATGTAGATACGTGACTTTCTATGCATCATAATACATTTTTTGCAGCATTCACTGGCGACACGATCATTTTCCATAATCCCAGGAAACTCGATGCCGGGCGTCGTTTTTTTTTTTTTCTAACTCCGTGACTTTCCACTCTGGGACACTGTCGAGTCGAACAAAGCGGAGAAGTCAGAGGAGGAAAGATAAAGAACTGTTTTTGGCATCGTCTCGACTCTCTCTGATTCGGGCGAATTCAATTGTGAGAGAAAGGAGCTAATCTCTCCTGAGGTACAGGAAGGAGATGATAGTCACTTATGATCTGATGAAAAAGTCTGGATTCCGGGTCCGGGGCGTCCCGTTCTAGCTCGTCAGGGCGCATTGACGTAAACCCCTTTCACGGCGCTACTTAGACTAATCTCGCAATCGATCTTAGCCCTCGCTCGGTCAGAAGGCAGCTGCTCCTAGCGAGCGTGACGTCACGCCGAGAGATCACTCCCGTACAGCATCCCATACCCAAAGGATACGTAGATAGAGAAAGAGAAGAATTAGAGGGAGAGAGAGAGAGAGAAAAAAGATGAAGAGTCGAGGGAGAAGATTCTTCGTATCTTCTTCTTTCTTTCTTTCACGTCGTTCCAAATTCACGTTCCCTTTTTTAATTCCACCATTCCGTAATTCCTTCGTTCCTTAACGCAGCTGCTACCAACTTTCCACTATGTTTGAGGACATTAGCGCGTGTTTACTTAATCTTCCCGTTGTCTCTGGTCTCGGTCCACATCATCAAAACGACCCACCATCGACTGTGAAGTAAGAAAAGGAGAAAAACGAATTGAGATTCACGAACGAACCGACGGAAGTTTTAAGTACGAAAATGGCTTTTGGCCATTTGTAGATTTATCGGAGACCAAAACTTTAGCCCGGTTACCTTTTTACGAGTCCAATCCCACCGCTTGTCCATCACTTACGTAGCTCGTAAGTTTAACGTCGAATTGTGTCTGGCGCTCGTATTTACAGTCACATATCTGTTTTACTGCTTGTTTGGGTAGAGGAAAGACCCGTAGAGTAGCTATGGGGAACCGTGGGCCTTACGACGATGCCCGAGGATTACTCGCTCGTGTCTCACGGGTCAAGATCATCGAATGACCATTAGCTGCGCTACTCACCTTATAATCCGTTGACACACGACCCAACTTTTGTCAGCTCGTAGAACGAGAAATTCGTCTTTTCGCTAACCTGTACCAAGTACACATATAGATATCTATATACAGAGAGAGTTAGAGAGAATGCACAGTGTCCACTTATAGCGCGTATAGGTGGTCATTTTGAAAAGTGACCGGATGACCCGTCCACGCGATTGCCAACTACCGTGACCTGGAACTTGTCTTCGAGGTTCCTGGTCAACGGTTTGACCGTTACAATTTTCAAGAGATCATCGGTTGACCCTGCGCCGGACGCACGGGTCATTGACAATCGTTATAAATAATTTTCATAAAGCAGCTCTGACCCGCTGCGCGTGCTACCGATTGTTCAATTGTATATAGGAACAGGAGCGTCTGCCCAGGGCCGATAACTTTCCTGGTTCTCGAGGACTTCCTAACAAGTTTCCATCCAGTTTGACCGATGTCCAGCCGCCCTGACAATCTACGACTCCGTTGACCCGTGGCTCCCACGGGCCGACCCTTACTGACCGGCAAGATTTTAACTGGAGCCTCTGGATTTCATTTTATCTTCAAACGTATCTAGAGCTTCAACACGAATTCGTTTGCTCGATCAAGATCGTTTACTTCTTACATGTAATCTACTTAATGATACGGAAAATGAAGTTCAGGTTCGGACTCCCATCTGGATCCCTTGCATTTAATTATTTCTATAGCATATTTAATGACAGGTTAGAGGAGGTCCATAACATTAATTAATTAATCCGAAAAGGAGCACAGCATCCCTGTATGACGTCAAAACCGTATTCCTCTAGTTTTGGTATTCCTGATGAATGAGTTTGGAGAATTTTACGAAATTTTGGTTACAGGCTGTTTGGCGGAGGGGTGCAAATTTAGAATTTTCATCGCATTCCATAATTACCTTCTCGACGATCCCATCAATGTTCCCAGAGGTATAAGTTACAGTAGCTTTTAGGCGTATTATTTGCATAGGTTCACCGGACGGAAAGTAAGTCGGGTATGTAGGAACTAAAAGGATTGAATTTGACATGCAACGATTCCGGAAACTAGTTCAACGAGGCTTGTAGTCTGCCTCCCTTATCCCGGAAGTTGCAAAAGCCGGAAAGGCTCGTAGTGTCCCGTGCACGGATACCGGTTTAAACGACGAGACAATACGCATTACGAGGGTCAAACTTGTTCACAATAGGCACATGTCAATCTGTCTATGAGAACTTTGACCTGAATTTTGATAAAAATTAATACATACCTATTTTACCGTGACCTTTTTTTATCACTGTCCCTTTTCTCAGCTCTCGAATCATGTTCTCTTGATCTTTTAATCAGAGGCGTAAGTCCAGATCTTTTTTTGAATTCATCTCTCTTGAATCTTCAAAAAAAAAACCTTGGGTCAAAACTTTATTTTTCCTGCATTTCACGCTTAGATTTACATACGTATAGCAGAAGCTTAGTTCCCCGTAAACGCCTGGCATATAACCTTTTTAAAGCTACCCCACTCCAAGGAACCCTCGCAGCATCCGAAACCGTAGCGAGGGCTTGATTTTACTTGGGTCAGGGAAAACGAGGATATTTGGTCAAGTTTTTAGGGTTGTACCTGCAAAACGATATTATAATGGGCCGAAGGAGCGTGCGTACCCGAAGGACCTGCTGGATGGGGACCAGTTCGGTCCACCGGAAAACCGAATATCAGGGTCATGGGTCACTGCGCGAGTCAATAGACCTGCACTAGTCTCTACTTTCTCCATACTCTCGGCATCCTCAGCATCCTGTACATCACTCGACCTCAGCCCACGTGGAATCCTCTGACAATCAATACATCGAAGGATCAATTTCTTAGATGAGGTCACAATGACGTTTCTCGAGATCTGTCCATCTCACGTGGTCGGGTTTCGCTATCTCGTAGTCACGTGGTCGAAAATCTCTAATCAGTTCTCCGAAGCTTGTTTTCATTTTTGAACTGAAAACGCCTCCCAGAAGTAAACCGATCCGAGAGGGCGCCATGTGTCTCCTGGGACTTTACGAGTCGACAGAGCACACAAAGGGGTTAGAGGTCACGTCGAGAGTCTCTGTGAGGTTTTGTGAATCCTTTGGAATTTTCAGGTTTTCGCTCGACTTTTGTACCCTTCCTTTCTGCCTCCCTTGCATCCCTGCTCCATTGCTCGACTGTATCCTGGTGATCTCTTGCCAGGTAAAGATGAGCCTTACGAGGCCTCACGAGATCCTCCCAAAGCGTTTTGGAAGCTTCGCGTAGCCTCGTCCTCTTGTTAGCTCCTGTATCTAGGACAATGGCCCCCTGCCGGCGACACCCAACCCCATCCTTGTATTCGTTTTGTGGGCCAGGATCTCCAGGCCGGAAGAAATATGCCCCTAACCGTTTCCCATTATAATCTGCGCGGATCAAGGGGTGAACATATTCGAACGGGGATCGCGAGACTGGGCTATAGCTGTATACCTGTATGCATCACCACCACCATCATCATCATCATCATCAACGCCATCTCCTGGAGCCACGCTCGAATACCAACGAATGCGAATGCACGATGAGATTCGAGTATGTGTACTTTTCTAGTAGCGATGGGGTGACGGAGTTTAGGGGATGCTGTGGGAACATTCTCACAGTGAGAGACCAGATCACCTGTATCCACTAAAACATCCCTTATGAGGGGTGAACTCGATCTAACCCCCCAACCCCACCCTCCCCCCACTGCTGTGATCGGTGTCATCCAAATCCTCGATACTCTTCACTGCCAAGATAGCTCTGGTGCTTGTTGGATGCGATCGCCTTTATGCTTGATTATATTAATTTTTATATTTAATATTTAAAAAAAATATTGGCGTTATTAAATATTTCTTTTTTTGGCGAATTTGGTGATAAAATATTCGAATGATTTAAGCATTTCTCACGTAACACTGTTTCTGATTGTATATACGAATCTGTGAGATTTTACGTTCTAGAGAAAATGATCTATCGGGCAAAGTACCCTAACGCAGTTCCCGTTCGTTTACTCACAGACTGGGAGTCACCCCTTCGACGTCTTGGACTCCCCTTTTAATTTTAATTTCCTAGCGAAATCCCTCTTTTGTAGAGAGAACCCCGGCTCCGGTTTTCCACGCACATCATCCCTTTTACATTTTAATTTCTCCCCTTTTACGGCGGCTTTTCAAAAGTCCGCTCACCGGCAGCGAGGTGGCATCCCTTTAACATTATAATTCTTTCTCCCCTTTTTCCCGTTCCCGTTCCCGTCATCAGCCCGTCGCGTTACCGTTCCCTCTCCCTCGGCCCCTCTCATTCCGTGAGGACCGATTTATAGGTTGCCAGACGAATTCTAAGGAAACGTCGTTATGCTACGATCACGGGGAATCAATGCAAAACCGTTGCTCGAATGCGACACGGGAAATTCAAAATGTCAACTATTCATCTTAGTCTTCCCACCTTTTTTTGGATTATCAAATCAAACGTCTAAACTCCGACCAATCAAAAGCCAAGAATAGGTAGTGCATACGTTTGAGACTTTTGAAAAAAGTTGATTTAAAAAATACAAATGTCACAGCAACCCATTGCAGTTGCGATAAAGACATTTTAACCCAGTAGCATTCTTATGGGAATCTCAAAATAAGATTGACAATTTCAAAGAACCCAATGAGCCTTTGGTCAATCCAAAAAGGACACCAATCTCGACTCTTCGGCATTCTGCAAAAAATATAGTGAAATCAATTTGCACTCAGACCTCATTTAAACCAGGTGAAACGTCCCGAAGGAATAGAAGCAAAGATTCAGACTGTACTGGAAGACCATTTGCTACGATCCCGAACCCCAACCCCACAGGACTATGTGTATCTAATACGAGAAACAGGGAAGTTTTTGATTAATGTTTCGCTTGATGGACGCTACTCGGCTACTCGACACATCAACCCCTACGAGGTCGATCAGAGAGTTTAAAAAGTTGATTTTTGACATGCGGTCAACCACGTATTTAAATACAGTGTATATATATATCACATGCAATTACTTTGACCAGGTGAAAAGTGACCCTAGACACGTACAAGTGTTTATGCGTCCATAACCAAAAAAGTAGTGAAGGTCAGTAAGGGACCCTCGGGACCTCACTATAATTTGTCACTGACCACGCATCTCTGAGCTTGCTAGTAAAGTCACATTGAGAATATAAATTATACGGGATTACAGTGAACCTTGAAAATCTTCATAGAATTCAAGATAATTCGGGGATCGATCGTATCCGAGTTCAGTTGAACTATTTGAATCAAACTGGAATAGGAATCCCATTAATCAGCCCTTTTCTCTAGAACGAAACTTCTGAATGGTTCCACGGCGGAGAACTTCCGCAAAGACAAAAAATTCCCGACCTAATAGACCAGGTCCCATCTGTGTGATCCGTTAGGCTCTACCACCCACTGGCTACCATCCCCACTTCCGGTGGTCCTATCGCTACTACCACAGCATCCACATCACACACAGCATCCATCTATGGAAGAGTGGCAGCAGTAGTAGCATCAGCATCCGTGATGCTGGAAAGATGGACCTTCCTCCGGGTAGATCCAAACCGACCGGCAACTGACCACACTCAACGGACAAACAAAAAGGCGTTGAAGGTTCTGGCGCGTGTCCCACTCGCGACTCCATGGATTAAGACGAGACGCGACAAATGCCTCTTGGATCTCTTACACATTTCATCTTCTTGTTTTATCCCCCTACTCAGACCGTTCGACCAGCTCCCCTGGTCCCGCCTCTAATCTCCTCTCATCTCCCTTGGAACTTTGCTTTCGTCTCTCTCTCTCTCTCTCTCTCTCTCTTTTCTCCCAGTGGTCAAGTTCAGTTGAGTCGAGACAACTGACCAGTGGTCACCGGGAGGAAAATAAAAAAAAGAAACCGGTTACCCCCTGCCGGGAATAACAAGAGAAGAAAGTGGAGATGAGACACGCGTCTTACCACTTGGTCCAGTCCGGATGAAGGAATTTTAATGTTCCATTAACCCTTTAGTTACACCTGTACGTACGTAACTGACCGTACTCATTGTAAAACCCGATCCTTTGGCTAATTTACCAATCGATTTATTCTGATATAGGTTTTTATTTTTTATATCATTTTTTTCATATGGACATTTTTCTACAAATGACAATGGAATTAGCATATACGTTAGGACAGTTGCTTCGCTACTTCTAAAGGCTCCTGCAAACCTTTCTCAACGACGTCGGACGTCGGTCCGTTGCGTCCGTCCGATCGGTAACATATTCTCGAAAGGTGTAACGTATTTCCAGCGTCTGGCATACGCAGGCATTGGGTCTTTTTGGGTCGAGGCACAGACGAGCGTAATCAATGGCGTAACGAACGGACGTAATACCTGCAAACAATAAGAATTTCTTCGGCCAGTAGCCTACGACCTGCTACTGAAATTCGATAGGATTGGGCAACGCCCAGCTGTGACCTATCGTCGTAGGAACACCTTGTTACCCGGTAGAAGGGGTAGATTCAAATTTAATTTCACTTGGAACCAGGACGAAGCAGGACATCAAGGGACTGTGTAGCAAAATAAAAAAAAAACTTTTAATCAATCGACTAAAAATTTGTGTTAAACTACAACTTTTACTTGAATCGAAAGAAAATCTAAAAATCTTAAGTGGTCCATTGAAAATCTAACAGATTACAGATGGATGTTAATTTACATTCTGCAAATTTTAAATTTGTTTATTATAAGTAGATGTCAAAGAAATTTATAAATAATACAAAACTTATCTAATTCACACAGTTTCTAATCCGACCTCAGATATTTTTCTTCAGGATTCTAGTTTGTTTCTGTATAAGGGTGTAAGGTCCGAGCTAACGAAGGACGGATAGCGAAAGCCTTAAAGCGCAGGAACGTGCTTGAGGTCGAGTGGGTATCACTCGGACGTGTAACCCTTGTTCTATCCTCTTGTAAAAATGATCTTGCTGACCTGCGCTCTACGATTAATCAGGATTAGCGAAAGATTCGACCCTTAGCCAGCAATGTCCACCGCTCCTCCGATGACCATCACTCATGAAGAAAGTTACCCCCGGGAGTCGACGCACGAGCACCTATAACCCGACAATCATTATATTGTCATTAGGTTTGACGAGCATGTAATTCTACCGGCCAGGGGTCAAGGGTTCAGCCACATAGCCAACTTACCGATTTCTGGTTACCCTCCTGAGGTTGCGCGTTCTTACGGCTGTGCGGAACGTGTCCGGATGAACTTTGAACTTGCTGTCTGAAGAAGACAGGACACTTGAATTTATATTAAAATTCAAATTTAATTAAAATTATACCGGTTGGATTAAATTTTTTTTCAAAGTACCATGAATTTTCTAATTTTCAAAATACAAATGTTATAATATTTATATTTTACTTCACAATCAAGGATCTCATGAGAACGTCGTCAGGGGGTTCCCCGTGGGAAGAGCTCAACCCTCAGGGCTTCTCGACAAGGATTCTCTCAACGGGAATCTGACGTCACGAGGACGTCCATTGGTCCAGTCGGCCGTTGGAAGTTACGAGGATTTCTAAAGGATTAGAGAGAGTCGCGGGAAGCTGCGATTTAAGATGCAGGTCATCTCACGCGTCCCCCTTGATGAAAACAAGAGGAGAGCCCAAGGATCGCATTGTCCTCCGGTCGGCGAAACCTCGGGACCAGGTGGCCAGGATCAGGGCCATTACGCCTAAGGATTAATTCTCATGCAAAAAGTCTGATGGCTAACGGAATGATAGGACTAGCCATCTTCGTGTTTGCGGCCAACCGTTCCCCGTCTCTCCTCGTCGCTCCGGCAGTGGCCGCTGCTACTCACCCTCCGACTTTTATCATCCCCTTTACCAGAGGCCCTTATTACCCCGTTTCGTTCTTATCCATCCCCTCGAAACGTGGCCGTCGAAAGAATCTTTTTTTTTTCTTTTCTTTTTCTCCGCAATACGACGCACAGCGACAGAAGAACTTGGGGAGAGTAATGAGAGATGACTAATTGCAGGCTGTTAAAATAACCTATATAATAGGGGTGCGTGACGAATAGCTACCTATAAGAAGGTCTGGCGGCAGATCGTTTCGTAAACGAACGATGGGAATTTGAGCGAAAAAGGTCTGAGGAGATCTGCCGATAACCAATTCTTCCAGACAGTCCATTTACTCGTTTCGCATTTTTACTTGATGAACATTTCCTACTTTCTCTTCGGACATTGTTCACGTCAAAGAACGAAGAAACAAGACGATAGACAACCTGACAGGCTAGTCCAGAAATATTTTTAAAGCGACACCTAGCAACGTCCTTGCCCGATGGAATCAGCTTGAATTTTGAAAGCACAAAGGTCCAAGACAACGAGCGACATCAGAAAAGAGTAAAGGCGGCAGGAAGGCCAGAAAAATGGGAGAAATCGTTTACGTAATTAATGACAAAAATCGTATCGACTCACAAAGTGTTTTCCGAACCCGTGAGACCTGGGATAAAATCCTAGCTAAAGTGCAGTTTACGGACTACGGAGAGGTGTCGGGAAAGAAAGTGAAAGATAAAAGGAGAGCTGGAAAGTGGAAGAAAATAATGTATAGAGACCTAAACGAAGATAAAGCTAGAGTCTGTTAAGCTGCGTGACGTAATATTCTAATACGAGCACATCGCTTTAAAGCAGCAGCGGCGAGGGTGAGTGTAGATGGCCGGAGGATGGTTGGGGTTGCGCCTGGCAGGGTGGGTTTTTGGGGGGGTTGCTGATTCTAAGAGGTCCGGCGCTCACATACGTGGGTTGCTCAGCAATGGAAAGGGGACGGCCGAGTGGCGAAGGGTGAGTCGGGGGATGGTAAGAGGTAAGAGGGAGGATGGTGGTACTGGTGCTCCTGCTCTCGCTGGTGATGCTGATGGTCCTACTGGAGCCAGTGGTAGTGGTAGCTCTGGTCCAGGGGGCGCCAGTATTGATCTCCTGGCCCACCCCCAACCCTCGGGTGGTCCGGGTGGGTAAGATGTCAGCGTGCGTACATACAAAGTAGCCTCTGCCTACTAGTACCTACGACCACCTATAGCAGCCACACCAGCCTTATCAACCGTACGAGCTGTTCACGCTACCCTTATGCTACATCAGTCAGTAACCAATCATAACCAGCTATCCGCGTCCTCCGAACTCCAGGAGGATCTTCTACTGGTATTATTTTGATCACCAGGTGATATCCTTTCGTTCTTG
Source organism: Trachelus stipa (assembly GCA_036026315.1). Taxonomy (NCBI): domain Eukaryota; kingdom Metazoa; phylum Arthropoda; class Insecta; order Hymenoptera; family Cephidae; genus Trachelus; species Trachelus stipa. The sequence continues at coordinate 486,300 of JAYRCB010000657.1, forward strand.
TCCATTTCAGTCATGCTATCTCACTCCCCTTGTCCACTTCAGCCCATTTCATTGCCACAGTCTCAATGGCTCTCGGAGCGAGTTTCTCCGTGAGGAAGCAGAAACCGAGGAGGCCGTTCGTTCCGAACCAGGAATTTCTTTCGCTTTGGGGAAACGAGAGAGGGAACCGAACGTCACGATATTCGAATTAACCTCGAGCGATTTGGAAACCCTGAACGTTGAACCCTCCCACGTGCCAGTGGGACATAAATGACGTTTTCTTCTAGGCTGATCTACCAATCCGACATTCGATCGGAACGTGTCCTAATCTTGTCTCTTTTTCTACTCCCCCTTGCTGGTACCAGCCGATAGTACCGACATGGATATTTTGATAGGATAATTTTGATATCAATAATTCAGGGTATCCTCGAGTGACCAATTCTTCGAGAAGATTCCCATGAACTTTGTACCCTATTGCCACGGAGTTACCGAACAGTTCAAGAGGTCAAGGAGCCAGCAGGTTAGCAGACCACGTTTCTACTTGGCGAACTCGTGATATTAGCAGAATTTATATTCCGTAAAGAACAGCACCGTGCTCGCGGTATCGTCCTAAGGGTTGGTAAGCAGGGGTACGAGGAGACGATGTAAGGGTTCGACCCGCAGTATCAGCGAAAGAAATAATATCGTGAGAGTGAGAGGGATAGACGTAAACTTCTTTTATAGCGAAAGAAGGAAGAACCAGGAAAATATATAAGAAGCGTCCGTACGACTTGACAATTTTTTTTAGGATCAGCGTCGCCAAACCTCCGCGACTTTATGCGATTTGCGGTCGTCCTGTTCTTTTATTGTGATCGGGATAAAAACCCACTGATGTATCCAACGGCGCAGGGTTGTCACGTTATGAGCTCGTCGGTCCGTAAATATTTTCAGACATCGGGATTGATAATAACCCGAGAGATCTTAAATCGGCGATAAGAGAAAAGGAGACGAGAAGAAAACATAGGTGACAAACAAAACAAAGGGAAAAAAATGGACGATGTTAAAAAGCCAAAAGAGACTGAGAAATCGGAAGAGTCCTTTGCACTTTCAAAAAGTAAGAACGACTCGAAAGAGAACAGGGTGCAATAGGGCAAGGTGGGTGGCAGGGGCCCAAGGGGACGTGTTTTGATGATCGTCAGCTTATCGCTCGACCTCCACTCTCGTATCCAAGTGATACGAGCAGTGATTTACACGAGCGCCCTTACACACCTTGTCCTCCGGTTACCAGTATCCTGTCCTATTATACATCCAGAACCCTTCGGCCTCATCCTCCTTTTCCTCCCTTTGGCCCACCCCCACCACCACCTCACGCTATCTATGTAGATGTCCTGCTCGGAGAAAGGGCACCACCACGCACTGAGAGCACAAATGTGTAATTATCCGAGGCCTCACGCATACTCACGTCCACCCCTATTATCTTAGGCACGGGCACAGGGTTTGCTTATTACACACCTACGAACGACCACGTACTCAGGGCCGGCTCAACATTATGCGCACACATGCTCTCTTACCGGCAACGACTGTGCGTGCATTATTACAGTCGCGGCTGGCTGACTGGATGCCGGGATGGCTCGATGGCTGCCTACAGTCGCCTCTACATAAAGTAAGGAGAGCCTGAGCTAGTAAACGTGGACAGCAGCTACGACCGCAAACTCTCTACGTCACCTGCGCAACCCCTTGCCCTGTACCCTTACGTTATATCCTTTCGCTGAATCCTCATCCCGAGTTCAACCCTCCTGACTGTTTGCCCTCCCTTCCTTATCCACGCAGGGAGTCTTCGCTTTTCCTCTCTGATGACCTACGACGAGTAGACCGTACAGTTGGCCAGCCTTTCGAGCGTGTGCGCGATGCGGACGAAATGGGGGAGGAAGGAAAACTGTAAGAAGAGGGTCATGAGACTGGAATGGGACTGGGGGGATGATCTTGGCACGGTCAGAACTTCTAATCGGCGACGATTTGCCCGAGCGAAGGAACGAGACCCCAAGCAGCCTAACGATCAATTATATTATGCGCGGCAACGAAGAGGAACGACGGAGATAATGAATTTTCTCCTGATCTCTTCTCATGGACCCTCTCGGAGGCTTACTTCAGAATCTTCTGGGGAACTTGCTGAGGAATCTCTTTCACACGTGTCTCCTTCGAAAGAGCACCGAGATAATGGGAAGGAGATGGGGGGGGGGGGGAAGAGGCTGAATGAAGAGGAGAAACAACCATGGGGGGGGGGGTATGTATACCTTCCTGGCTGAAGGGTGTACCATGTGGTGGGTGGTGAAGGGTGGTGGTAAAGAGAATCTGTCCAGAATCGCGAGAGAGAGAGAGAGGGAGAACACGGAACAGCCCTCACATACACGGACACACCCCTAAGCTCGAGCTGCGGCACTGAAGCAATTTACATGGCAGCATCTCGGCACGAAGGGATGAGACAGCAGCGTAGCATTGTAATTCAAGTAATGTAAGCTTTATGCAAAATACATGTTAGTTAGGAGTGCAGGAGATAGAGGCCAACCCCTTCTACTTTGCTCGCTCGCTCGCACCCCCTTGTGGCTCTAGTCGGCCACCCCCGACTCTACTCTCTTGCTCCTTTAGTCTCTCAGGCGCGTCTCTCTCTCTCTCTCTCTCTCTTTCTCTCTCGTCAGGGTATAGCCCTGTTCGCCTGGACATGGCTACTCTCTCTCTCTCTCTCTCTCTCTCGCGCGCCATCTATACGCACGGCCAACCCTTATTCACACAGAGAAAAGTAACAGTAACATTGCTCAGTCTCCATCACTGTAACGTGGGACACGTTCGCAGCTACGTGAAACTACCCTCTCTCGCAGGAACGTTACACGCGCACACCCTTACAGCCTCTGTCTCTCTTCTGGATTCCTCTGGCTCTCCGGCCCTCGAGCCCTGGCCCGTTTCTTCTCTTCTCGCCCTCCGCTTCTCACCCTTGTGCTTATACGCCCACACCACCCCTTAGACTCCCTTGACCGAGGGTGGACGCGACATTGGCGTAGGGGAGGATTTTAAGAAAGTTTCATGAATATTTTAACGGACCTCAAAGTTGTCTCTTAGTTCCACGACGAACTGGATGGATCTATTTCTCTTTCGAACAGTGCAGTGTCATCCCTTATTTTTAAAATCCGAATCCTACCCTCGAGATCGGAAATATTAACATTCTACACTTGTGGTATAGTAATTATTATTTGCTTCGTTTATTATAAATCCAATTCTTTGACCAACGGATCATCTTAATTGTTGTTTCGGTTCATTAAAAATTTACTTCCGGAACTTTTCTGTGATTCGATTTTACATGCGAACCAGACCTTGGGATGCTGTCGGGTCGGTCCAATATTCAAATGAAAAGCCGAGGAGCCTACGCCAATGTCCGCGAGAGATGGCCGCGAGGGTGTCGGCTGGACGCAGAAGCGAAGGGGTTGCCACGTAGACGATGTCCGTAACATGCGAAAATTCAACGGCGAGCTCCTAAGGTCCCGAGAACGCTGCTGCGGAGAGAGCTGGACTTCGTAAATCACCGGGAAACTCCGTAGCCGGAGTTAGCTCTGTGGTTCGGGTGCCACGTATACAGCATAGCAAAGCGATCCGAGAATCGATCGGCTAAGCGGAATCACTCGCTAACCCAAGACTGGACTCTGCTTTCGAGAGCAAGAGAGATTTAGAGTTGAGCGAGTAGAGACGGCACCACTCGAGAGAAAGGGATGGAATAAGAATCGGATGGAAAGAGAGACGGCCAGAGGAAACGGAAGAGGAATATAGGATGCTTATTTTCCCTATGGCTATAACGCCCAACCATCGTATAACAAGAAGCGAGCACTGAAAGTAAATATTTAGGAAAATACCTAAAAAAAATGTACGAGGCGGAACAGCACCTTACGAGGATCGATGGATCCTAATGGGCTGTGAGAGAAGATCCTTACGAAAACTCTGCTCCCAGCGTCTCTATTTACTTTCCCGAACGAACCGGAGGTTAAGTATGCACGCTTCAAGAGTGGACTTCCTAGTGGGTAGGTTGCTTCCGGGATATTTTGACTGCTCGTGTTTCTTCCTGAAGAGGAAACTGGAGATCTGGAACGGGAGCGAGTAAGAGAAGCCCACATTGCGGAGAATGAGAATTTGGTCCGGATCGAGTAGTGCGATGAGCTCAGGAGGCCACTAGGCGTAACATACAACGTTAATTATCCCAGCCTCCTGGCCCCCATATCTGGAACTATAAGATCCCGCATCTAATTTGCATGCCGGTTAAGCCAAGCCAACCGTAGGAGTGAGCCACGGCTGGCTAAGATCTTGGGAAGGACTGTCGCCATGGGGGATGGTCTCCACACTAGCCCCATGCGCACCCTTACGACCCCCATGACTCGAGTAGCCAAGAGAGCCTGGAGAGATGAGCTACGGGCAGTTCTGACCCCCACGCCTAGAAATTATCCCTTATCTTCGCGAAGCAAGGCCGGCACCATACTGAATCCTAATGCCCAATCTCAAGATAAACGCTCCCAGGATATTAGAGCCGAGCCATTCTAGTATACATATGGGGAAACCAGGTCATTTTCGCGAACCACCCTTAACCGTCGAAATTATCCACTATACACTCAAACTCGTGAATCTTCTTGACTCAAGACTTCTCTCGACCAGGGACTCTTCTTGCGTTTCTCTTAATTGATCAAGAGCGAGACCACCCGAGTCTCGATCCTTACCGGACCAGCCTGAAATTCAGAAACCCGTGGGAGTTTAACAGTCGTTTGCGAATGGCAAATCAATTGAGACCTCGTGAAGATCCAAGCGTGCCCTGCGGAGGGACGTCGAGGTCCTGGTGGCTCCAGCGATTCGCGGATATTTCCCAGCGTAGAGATTAAACCGCACGTTCGTTCGTCTGCGGCCCAGGCGTACACCATCGCAGGCTCACGTACGCACGTAGAATGTAATTAAGATAAATTAGCGTAAGGGGGAATTGGGCTAAAGCTCCAGGGTGGCGATGGTGGTGCCACTGGTGGGACGTAGTAGCGGCGGGAGACTCAGGGAGGATGAACGAGGGAGAGAGAGAAAGTTCCTACAAGGGATGAGGATGACGCTGACTGGGCCAGTGGAGGCTGCCAAAGTACCGGGATAGCTGGCTGGTACAGTGGCTGGCAAGGGGGGGCTGAGGCGGGGACTGGCTGGGGGACTGGAAGGCGCTCCAGAGGGAGACCACGAGGATGAGGTGGTTCCAGGCAGCAGTGGGCGCGCAAGTAAGCTCAGAACGTTAGCAAACGCTGGGCCTAATGATGCGTGCCGGACTCGGCGTCTACCGGCGCCGACCGTACACTAACTAACCAAATAATGACCAGGGGATGGTGGTCCAAGTGATGCTGGGTGCCAGTACTCCCGAAACGAGAGAGGGGTGAGTTTTAGAGGCGGATAGCCTTAGCGGCCAAGTGAAACGATCAATAACGAATGCGTCGATCTTCTCAGTGCGACGCTCCTAGTCACAGCGACGTCGACGGGCATCTTGACGTATTCGCCAGGAGATGAACTCTCTTGCTCTATCTATCTCTCTTTCTCCCTCCCTCCTTCTTGATCATCTCTCTAGGCCGATATCCTCCGCCGAGAATAACCTCCGTCACTTTCTCCAGGGTATCGAGTACCTTCCCGTTCGTTACCAGAGCTCCAGGCGATGTGGCCCTTACCAGCCTAACCCTAGACCCCGACACCCCTTCAGGTGTAACCACCTAACTTACTCCGATCCTTCGCTCAGGAGCAGAAGACCAGATCGAACCGCTTGGGCATCCTGGAGGCTTCTCGTTTCTGGAAAATGCCGCAGGGTCATCTCCTTCTGGAGTTTCCGGTAGGACCGGCAAACTCAAGATGCTCTATAGGTATATCCAAAATAAGTATCTCGGTTAGTCAAGAAAGAAAATAGTCACAAGATATCCAGCTCGACACGTACTTATATCTTAACGTAAAATTCATCCTCCCCTGTCATAAAAGAAAATAAAAAATTTCCGTCTTTTCTCAAGAGAGGTTATCTGTATTATTTCTATACCATCATTTACGAAATACCATGGTGTCCATAATGCTTCTACCCCATTCCTGCCAATATATTGGGCTATAAAGAAGGGGAAGGTCGAAAGCGTAAGAGCATAGATATATGCACAGGAAAGGCTGCGTGGATGGCTCGTACGTGCGTAACGGCATTACGTCCTGGTGCGTTGGCTAACGATATCTTATGCGTTCGCCAGGAGGTTTGGATGGCGAAGTGAAACAATGCCTCGGGGAGTCTGCGGCTGATGGACGCTTCCGATAGGCAAGAGCACCCTCCCCTCACCCTCTGGCAGCCCCCTACCACTGCCCATTATATTATTTAATTAATTAAGTTCGCAAGACCCCCCCACCCCCACCACTGGATCCTGCGTGATTAATAACATTGTATGGCCAGAGCACTACTCACTCGTCCTCTCTCCCTCCCTCACACCCTATTCGCTAACCTTCCATTCTCTTCCCTTTCCATCTGCGTATATAGTATAGTTAGCCACATCAGCTACGTATATCTAGGCCCATGCCATATCGAACCCAAAGCCAGCAGCCCGAGTGAGTTTTTGCTTAGGTCCACCACAAACTATATATAGATACTTCCCAATGAAACCTCAGAACCTTTATACATACGTATCGGTACGGAACCCTGAAAGCGGCACCTAGCGCCACCTACAAACCCCATTACGCGAGGCTGTTTCCGTGATTTCACATTTTTTTATTCCACACCCATAACGATTCTCCGTTCGAGCGTGAAAAGTTAAGAGGAACTGGGTACGGAATTAATTTCATAGTATAAACGGACGTTTGGAGTTTTAAAAACTATCGATGCAATCCGGTAATAAAATTCTGCCGTCGAACCAGAGCCGAACGATATTTTCGTTCATTGAGAAGGGCCAGTTAAGTGCTCGTTAAAAAATAATCTTGCTTTATCTTTGTCCCTTTCGAAAAATCCTGCTGACTCCGATATATCTGGATGCGTGGGAAAATTATGTGTCCTTCGTGCCAGCGTTCAGCAGTGCGAGTTTTCGTGCCGGATTCGATTACTTTGGTGGTTATCGGTAATACGTACTAAAACGATTGTTAATTTTATTTTTAATTCACCGTGTTGACACGCGTCTCTCTTCTTGCACCATTCGTTAAGTAAATCGTCGACAGCCCCGAGAGTCCAATGGACGGCGCCGTTAAACACTCATAATTCTTCAAGTGACGTTTACCTAGACACGCGCAGTGCGTTGCAGTCCAGACGTACGTTGGCGCCTTTCAACTAACATTTATTAAAGCCGGAAGACAATGCAGAACGTTGACTCAGACGAAGAATCTCAGGGGCGAGAGAGCCAGTGAGATGAACGGTGGCAAGAGAGCGAGCGAGAGCCAAGCATTGTTTCCCCATGCGACCTCAGCTACGGCTCAACTACTATCCTGCGTTTCGTGGGCCTCCAGGCGCCAGCCGGTGAGATTAGATATTGCAAATGGACGTCGGCTATCTCAGGGATGGAACAAGCGACTATGACGACCCAGTCGCCCAGCGACTGGCCGACCAAACGACCAAAGCGACCAAATCGACCAAAACGACCAAAACGACCCAGAGTCCTCCTGTCCAAGATTTCATTCGTCGGACGAATCGCTCGCGACAACGATAAGCCGTCGGCTTCGCTTGGGCCAGAGTGAATTTCGCACCATCGCCGACGCCTCCTTGCAATCTCCTCGTATTTCATTTTCGCGAAAGCGATCTTGATCTTCCCTGTTCCTTGGGTATCATCCAAGTTCCCCTGGCTCTCTTTCTTGGCAGATGGAAGGAGACGTCGACACGACGTCAGTGGCTGGCTCAGACCGAGCTTATCTTTCGTGGCAATTAAAGGCCGTGTCGCAGCGCCGACGCGCTCAGCGATTTCTCAGATTTTGTTGTCACCTTCCAGCGAAGGGGATGGGAGATTGGAAAAGGGGATGAAAGAAAGAGGTTAGGAGTCCAGGGGATGATACGGTATGGATGCTTGAGTCGCTTGATGATATATCGTGTTTACGTGATATTTTTGAAAAATTTTCAAATCTTTCCAAAATGAGTTCTGGTCGGGCGAAGAGGTTCTTGATGACTGGCTGAACTTCCTGACCAGGATGAATGCCAGGATCACGTGCGACATTCGTAGCGCTTTTTTTTTTGTCCCACTCACCCCGTAACGCTCTGGCTCGGTGTGTCGACCTAGGTCAACCTCAGGGAGCGGCAACCGCGCGCACCCCAAAGCCAGAAAAATGCCGAAACATACCCAAACATCGCCCACCCCCGTCAAAACCAACCCCGTCAACCCTTGGGAAGCCTCGGGTCATTGACATACGTTTTACAAAGAGGTGCATGTAACCCTCTCTTTTCGAGTCTTCAAAACATCCCGCAACCCTTTTCTGTATTTTAACCAATATCTTTTTTTTTATATCACCTCCGTCCCTGTCACTCGACTTCATACGTTTTTCGCTGAATCTTTCACCCTCTGTACTCTACCGTAGTATTTTATTTTACTCAAAATTTTTCCGTATTACGTATATGGCACAGTGTCCCAGTAGACCAAATCTAGGAGAAATTTTGAATAAAATTTTCTAATTTCTCAATTTCAGCCAGACGAACACCTGCGAAAATAGCTCGATCATACCTCCACATTGTATCTTCCACGGGAGTACGGTAGTCTAGCAGCGCAGATTCCGAATAGCAATGATCATTCTCCATTGGCAAAGCGAGCGATCATACCGATTGGCCCAAAGCAGAAAGGAAAAACGTCATTGCGATAAATCATTTCGAAGACAGGCATTGAGGAGACGCCGAGCACCGCGTCGGGACGCACCGAGCATTCTCGAATTTTCTCACACTCGGCACGACCAATCACGGCCAGGTATTTCGGCGTCCCCCTGACGGGACAGCCAATCCGCTCCTCGGCATCCACTCGCAGCCTGGCGTGATTGATGACTTACTCAAAATTACCGATTGTTAACTTAAACGTTCGCGCTAATAATTATTTACGCCAACTTGCATCGGACGCTGGTTCGCTTTATCGGTGTAATTTTTTTCAAGGTTAATTTATGCATTTTTCTTATTTTTTCACCATCACGTCAACCTGCACGTGCAATTACGTATGACCGGTGAAAATTTTCCCAGGAACACGTGATCGATGGAAATTAATACAAGAATTATACAATTCTCTTGTTTAATACAATTTCCCTTTTCCATTGTCACGTTATGAATATTTCTACAAAAGGCATTGAATATCATATGTCTCATTATGTTCGTCGTCAAATGGATTCCGGTTTTGATGTAAATAAGCTACGAAATTATTAACCATCCAATCGACGAGGAACCGTTCGAGCAATAAAAGAAGCTGCAGCCGTAAATTAATGAAGCTAGTCTCTGAACCGAATGTCTTATTATTTCGTATATGTTTCGGAGTAAAATGAAATGGAAAGTGAAAGAAGATAATTACGGAAATACCACCCATTGTGTCACCAGGCAGATGCCTTAATACCGATGTCCACAAATTAATCCGTAAATTACCGCAATAAAGTAATAGCGCGTAACGGTATTACCCGAAGGGGCCTTTTACACGTTGGTCCTCCTACCTGAACTTTCGCACAATGCCTGCCAATATAATTGTTTCCTAGCAAAACCCAGAGGTCCACAATGGAGACAATGCCAAATCTTCTGGCAAGTGAACCGCTCGTTCTTACTTTGGTTATTTAAACATAAATTTCAATTGCCCTAGTTTCTAATCCGTTTTCAAGCGAACGGCTTTCTTCACTTTACTTTTGGCTGTACGGTACTCCTGTGATAAATTATTAACTTTACACTCTTAAATTATAATTACTATTTTAACAACTTGCCTACGCGTATGGACAATATGATTTTTATTAATTGTTATAATTATTACTTTCATATTATTTCCAATTTCGACCCTGATACTATTTATTGTTGGTGTTAAAATTTTGAAAATATATATACATATTGTCCAGTCGAAATTTCCTGTTAGCATTTCGATTATAGTAAATTACTATAATAAGCCTATACGTGTCCGGAAATCAGTAATTTTCTGGTGCCAGTCGGTGTTTAGTAATTTTCTATACCCGATTACACCATAGATTAGAGTCATCTGATTACAGGATAGACACCTGGTATAATACTTGACATTGGCATTCATAATATTATTCTTATATGTATGAGAAATGAAAATTTTATTCCCCTATTGAAAAAATCGCATAATTTTTTTTCAAAATTATGTCTGCTATATCATTTGTAATAAATCTATACACTGTGTACATATATGGTTGTTCAGGTCAGGCGTACCAATCGAAGGTGTAGGTACTCTATTCGATTCTTATAATATAACCAACTTCAGTTGGTACCTTGCAGCTGAATAGCACTGGTACAATTAGTTACCTGTATGGAATTGGATGGACTTTAAATACTATATATGAGATATGCATTTAAAATCTCTATTGGATTTGATGAAAGCAAACAGACGGTTCCGATGGTATAGAAATAGAATCCCAAACCCCTGCCTTATGTTGTGGCTCCTCCCTCGGTTGATAAATACCACATAAACCCCCGTGAACTTAACCCCCTTCGTTTCCACAACCCCGATGCACCGTAGTCAGTTATGCATTTGAAATCTGCATGTGAAATAGTAAAACTGCACAAAGGATATCTAAAGTGAAATTGATACCTCATTGTCCTTTGCCCAAAAAGGATTACGTATTTACAAATCAAGGCCCCTTTAACAAATCCCTAAACACACTACTGTCTAATATCGAATAGAATAACGAATATTTATAGTAGCAAACAAAAATTTATTTTCAAATTTTCTAAATTCTTTTTGGAAAAATTTTCAAAAAAGAGAGATATATATATACGATCTGATATAAATTCGAAATAATCTCAGGTCAACTATCATAAATTTATAGAAGGGTCATCTGATTGTGAGTATATCGATAACAAGGTCGATATGGATTAGTTAAAAATTGTGAACTATATTTTTCCCCAAAATCGAAAGGCTTATCTCTATTAGTTTAAACGAGACGATAATGCACGCCTGTAGTCTTCCTTTCGTTTCGACGAGACACGTCGGGATGAACGCAGATAGAAACCTGGAGTAGACTATAACAAGAGAGAGAGAGAGAGAGAGGGAGACAGCACGATAGGTGCACCCCGAGAAAGAGAAGGAGGAAAAAGTACAAATATAGCATTAAAAAGTAATTAAGAATAATAAACTCAATTGCATAAGATTATCGTTTGGCAAATTTCATATATTTCAACTTGATTTTAGATTTATGTGAAAAGAGGTAAAAAAGTCTAAATACAGGACATAGAAAAAAAAATTGACAGACGCCCTAGGGTACTTTACGAGCGAATGCAAGATCGTGCGCTCGTTAAAAAAGAATTCTCGAGTATCGAACGACGTATTGGAAATTAATGTGAATACCATCAAACTGGTCGGCGGGTTTCGCCCGCGGGACTGGTATTTCTGTATTTACCAATAGAATCGATGATATTTCTTCGTTTTCGCCGATAAGATCTCAGTTGAGCCCGTAGCCGAAAATTATAGGTTTTCGCAGTTTGAATTATTCGATTCTCGAATCTCCCGACGTCCGACAGGGATTTGTCGTCGTGTTGTCTCTTTACGTGGATATACATACGCCAGGAGCAATACCACAACCCAAGGACCGTTTCACCACCGACAAAGAGAAGCTGAAATCTCGCAATCGAAAGACTGTGAGATTAGAAAAAAAAAGTCAAAACTGTATCTATTAATAAATTTGTCTATTAATCGTATCTTGTTTCTCTTGGGAAGCCACCTTAGGTTTGCGTGCTAAATTATATTTTTGGGCCGAGTGGTGGAAAAATAAAAAATTGACTGGAAGAAAGAAAATGGATATTGTTTAATGTGACGCCTTAAGGGGACTGGGGGGAGGAAGGGTGTTAAGGTAGGACGCAACGAAACGACTCTTCTTGATTAATTTGGCAAATTCGTAGGAGACGTGCACGCGTGAGCGAATTTTAATTGCCAAACTGCTCGAAACAAAAGGAGCTCCCAAGGTTAAGGCAAATCGCGCTGTGGATGACGTCAGGATGCAGTTAGACTAGTTTTAGTTTTAGTTCGTGGTCCAGCCTCCTCGGCGAGCGGACAAAGGATGCTGTGCGAAGGAGCGGAGAGTAGTCGCGAGATTCACTCCTGCTACGACCTCCGACCTTTTACCTTTTGCCTTGGAACATTGACCGTGTGAGATTGTGTACGAAGAATAGATTATTTTTTGAAAAAAAAAATTGGATTCAAGTAACGAGGTTCTTAATCGAATCTGTTTACTCGCCTGTAATAACTTCTCGTCTCTGGACGGGATCGCAAAAAGGATAAATAAAAGATCGGTTGAAATTAGCTGAAAAGTGATTCGGCGGTGATCCTTTTGAGAGTTCTCATCGCAGAAAGGATTCGTAACCGTTTACAAGGAAGAAAAAAAAAGGAAAAGGATCGATGGAAACAGGTTTAAAATCGGTCTCGGAGATGCCGAAGAAAAGTAACAAATTTTCACGATAAGCCCCGCACGTTGAGTTTACCCTTTGACCCGTCAGACCGTTACGAGTCACGAATACACGATTTGAAACGAGATGAAATTTTAGACTGTCCCGATATAGTTATTCATGAAATCAAACAAGTAGTCGTTTCCGAATTCCCATTTGAATAAAGGAATCCCGTTCGACGATTAAAGCAAAGGCTGAAAGCCTGTACAGCCGTAATCGAGAAGCAGCCTTAAACCTTAAAAGACGAAGTCTAGTCGCAGGGCGAGCCTGGCGATCATACTGCTGATCCAATTACCATAAGAAGGGTTCTAATTGCGCACAATGCTCCCTTTTCACTCTGACCGATGATCCAACATGTGAAAAAGTACTCGGACGCCCTCGAAGACATCCACTGCTCCACACGTGGCCAGAGCACGATCAACTTTCACGATTTCTCAATAAATCTTCAATGGCTTCGACTCTCTTGAGTTCCTCCCAGCCTCCCGGCCAGAGACTTCTTTCAAATTCGAACACCCGGTACACTGGGAACACTCGACACCAAGATCCCTTCGGAATCAGATCATCTCTTGAGCCGTCTTTAATTTACCCGCGTTCGGCAGGACTGGAGTCCAGAAAAAAAAATAAACATGAGAAAGGAAAAGTTTTCGTGTTTCGAAGCAAACTTGTTATGTCTGTCTTTGTCCTTTTTCTTTTCATTTTTCTTCTGTAATCCTGCCGGACACACTGTGGTATGAGTAGGGGCTGAATTTTGTTGGAAAAACCTAACGAAGAGACTCGCTACTTGAACCGCGGATCATTTGGTCCAGATAAAAAATACTGAGGATGGTGAAGTGCAAGGGAGGGGAGCCACGTTTGGATGAGGAATTATTAAAATTTTCTTTCGTTTTTCCACGTCGATTAACTCGGCTTTCCTGATCTATTACTGCCAGCAACGTCAGAATCGCCAGGAGCCAACAGCAACACTGAAGAAGGTAGACGCTGCTACCAGAGGATCTTCGGTAACGTCAGCTTCCACCCATGAGCTCATCCTCGTCCCATTTCACTATCTTCTTCCTTCCCCATAATCAGTTGGTATCACTTTCTTATCATTTTCACTATTGACACGTCCCTTATTCCTCGTGTCCTGGCCAAGTGCCAAATATATTCATTACGTTGGCCAAAAACCTACTTCGAGTCGTCACAGCCAATAGTACCAGTGATTCCTTCTCATCGGAGTATTTTTGAAAAATTAACGAACGTCCATTTTTCCCAAAAGATTAATTGAACGGGAAAAAAAGCAGGCGCCAGTCGAATCGCATTGTCCGACAACGAAGAAGCAAGAGAATCCATGACGTTTCAAAATTTTCAGAATTTTTTCAAAGAATACCTTTCTTTTTTCCACTCTAAGATACCTTGTACTTTTCGCAACTTTTATTTCTCTAAGCACGCATTGTCCGGGTGACAAAGGACAGGTGGTAAATTTGTAATTCGACGTCGAGGGATCACGGGATATAACACGTGTCCCCGGCAAAGGCCATGGAGTCCTTATCTCTCATTTTGCATCTCTCTCACTCTCTCTTTCATAATCTTACGTATCCAAGTGAAATTAATTCCGATCTTGAAAACCGTGAAAATTCGTGACGTCGGACCAGGCTGGAATTCAAGGAAGACCCGGTTGTCACGTGTCCGACTGGATTCGAACGTTCATCCGACATTCTGACCCTCCCGTTCCAGCGTATCTCACCACCTCGCGTAAGGGATGTTAGATTTTTCTTTAATAAAACAGGGCGCAAACGCCACGCAAGCGAATATCTAGCTGATAGTACTTTGGTCAGCTCTGTGTCCGGCTGGAGATGCTACTAGGTGGGGTTGCTAGGGAAAATCTAAAGGAGGGAGCGTGTTGCTTAGGCTGATTCAATCTGACATGAGCCACCCCACAGCCTCCACCCGAAGGGGATCAACGATATTCCCATAGAACTTTGTTCCCATTGGCTGAAATCCTTTCTACCGTGTCTCCGAAGGTCCTTCGAGATCATCCCTTAAAAAGAGAAGTCGTGAATACGATTTCACTCCACAGCCTCTGGTACGATTTTAATAAAGTTATTAATGTCTAATGATAAAAGGAACTCTCGAATTTTCAAGATAAACGGTACGTGACGTATATCCGGTTCCATGCGAAATTCAACGTGACTTCCGGCACCTAAACTCCTGGTTGCCTTAGCTTCTCATTGTGGATAGGGTGGCAGGGGGTGAGGGTGGTCGGCCCTCCCTTGCCAAGTTAGCGTTATCCTAGCCCAACACGTGGAACAACGGGTGGTCCATGGGGCTATCTATGATAACATTGATATGAAAATTATTATCCATCGAATATAATCTCGCTGTAGAAACATCCCCTGTAGCCCATTTAATAATCAACATTGGCAATTCGAAATTCAACAAAGTCTATCCATCGCACATTTTTTTCTTTCGTTTTGCGTATACTCTAACGTACAGCTACATACAGGTATGTAAACGCCTATTGAAGGTTTACGGAGTTTCAACAATATTTACTTTGCCTCCGCGTCCCGCGGTACATGCTTTACGTTTGACATGCTATCGGGAAATGTATTATTCAAATCGTTCCACCCCTCATCCTTTTTTATAAGCCGCGCCCGAGGAACAATTCCCGAGGAAGGCCGAGATGAACCGAACGAATTCGCATACGGGTCTCTGCTTTGGAAAATGGTTAAAAAAATATACATAACCATACGTGGGGAGGGAGGGTGTCGCCCTGCTTTATCCCCTCTTGTACGTTAAAGCACTTGTCTGCCCGGAATTAGGTGAGGGGGGGTCACGTTTTTTTTATTGAGCATAAGACGTAGGTATACAATTTTTTTTATTCTATTTTTTTTAAATCACCCCTCATGGACACGACAGAGCCTTTTTCGTGTCGAGGGTTCGTTAAGTCAAAAGTTACACGCAACGGTATAAAGCGTACAGCAGTACGATCGGACTTGACTTACCAGGCAGGGAAGGCAGGACAATTTTTTTTTTCAAAATTTGTAGGTTCAATGAAAATCGGAAAATCTAGGAAGGATGAAGGAGAATGGACCAAGGTGGGATAGCCTGTAGGCCAATAACGATTTGGTAAAAATTGTCCCGTGGTAGAAAAAAAATGGCTCGTAAGAAGCCGTGAGCGTTCCTGTTATCGAAATAAATAAACTGCCACTAAAACCATGTAATAGGGCGATTCGTACGCAAAAAGAG